>CM021105.1:512576934-512613476 GCA_007115665.2 Sequoiadendron giganteum
TATCCATGCTTTTGGTTTATAATTTGTTTCTTCATAGAGCTCATCCACAAGTAGAAATTATTCCATGATCACATTCTCTCCATAGATGGGATCAATTAATATCCCATTAGTGGGATTATCATAGATTTGGCTAGATATGTAAAGAGGACCATCAGGTGCACATTTAAGTATCTTTAGATGAGAAAGCAATGTCAAGAGGCCTTTTAGTTCGACCCTTATGAGGTATGACTTCGATCAACCCAGCCATATCATCTGTAGGACCTTATTCACTAATATCTATGGTATCTTGTTTAATAGTATCATTGTTTTCATCATTCATGTCAACACTCATCACATCATTCTTGTCAATTTTGCTATATTTGAAAAATAAAATTTTATGATTAGGCATAGGGTTGGTAAGGATTCATAAGTTTTGGTTGGGATGAGAAACATACTCATTTCCTTGATCATTAACACCTCCAATTTGAAGTTGATCAAAATCAATGAGGTCTTGCACAAGATGCTTAAGACGCTTACAATGTTTCGTGTCGTGTCCATTTGTTAGTGATAATGGAAATAGCAATTTTATATAAAGTTTGAAGGTAAAGGTTTATTAGGATCAAGAGTTTTAACGATAGGAAAGGTAATTGTTTTCTATTGTAAGAGTTGTGACATTATGTTATGGAGGGTATCAAGTAAGGGAGTGAATTGTCTAGCCAGATCCCCAAATTTGAAAGAAGCCTTCCTTATAGTAACTACATTGGTATCAACATGTTGATTTTATTGTTGAGGGGGATTGAATTTAAGGAAGCCTTTATTCTATTTTCTAAAAGGTTGAAAATTGTTTTGGTTTGCAGATTCAAACTTCTCAAGATGGTTAGAGGTGGGTTTTATTTCACAACTACTAACCAATTTTTTATAATCACAAAGGGCAATACATAAGTGAAAAAAGGAGGGGAACTTCATCATGGTAAGCTTATCTTGTATTTTACTTTGTAGATTATCAATGAAAATATTTTAAACGTGAGGGTCAAGAATATTTACATTAATTTGGAAATAAAGTGATTGGTAGCATGAAATAAAGTTAGTAATATTTTCCTCTTCTTTTTTCTTACATCTCATCAAATTGACTACCATCTTATGAGTCATGTGCACTTCAAAATGGTTTATAAATTCTTCAAAAAGTTCATTGAATTAACTAATTGAGTTATTTGATAATGAGGAAAACAATTCTAAGGCGGTACCTTCAAGGATCTAGGTAAAATCTTAGCCAAGAGCTTATCCTCAAGAATAAAGTCACTACATAAGGCATTATAAGTGGAAACATAGTTAGAAGGATCTTCTTTCCCCCCATATTTCTCAAATCTAGGAACATCTATACCTTGTGGCATCAAAATTCTCAATATCTCCAAGGATAAGGGATTGCTTTTGGCATAATATGTAGGTTGGCCATTTTGATTTTGGTTGATGGTGCAAACTTGCTTCTGGAGGGATGAAACAATTTGCAAAAGTTGGTTTATGAGAGCATCATTGTTTGCATTTTGATATGAATGTGAATAAGGTGGAGGTGTATATGTGTTTGAGGGACAAGTGAATGGAATTATTATAGGAGTTAGAGTGGTAGGAGATATGACGCGTGCTTCCATAAAGGTACTAGGAATGCTAGCAGAAATACCTAAGGAAGGGGTCACATTACTAGTGGGTTACATTGTTGTTGTGACTTGAGGATTGGTATAGGTAGGAATAGAGGCAATTATTATGGGAGGGATTTGAATTCCTCCTTGACTTGTAACATTGTTTGAAGATAAAGGACAACTAGTGGTTGATGTAAGATGTGATCCAAAAATATGAATTATGTTACACATAAGATCAAATCCTTTAGTTTTAATAGTGTGATGTATGTTATCTATAGTAGGGATTACAGTGGTTAAAAAATTTTCAATGCTTATTTGATTTTGTAGGTTTGATAAGTCTTCATGAATTTTATTATGGTTTCTTGTGGAATGCTATCAACCATTTTTTCAACACGTGTCACACTAGTTGAAGGCAAAGAGTTATCAAGGGTTTTTTCCATATCTAGTGAGCTAATGTTAACACTAGGAGTGAAAGAGCTAGCTAACCAAAGATCCACAATGATTGTACTATCATGGGATGACATGAATCTCAAAATTTATCTCACTATAGTATTAGCAATAGGACACCAATTAGAAAATATCATGCAATATGTAATGTAGATAAGATAAAGGTTATGCTCTAATTCTGATGCAAATGAAATTAGGATAGATGCAATGAAATGAATGAAACAAAAACTCTCTATAAACTGAAACAAAAAACTAACAACAACAAACAAAAGAAAAAAAAATTGAGTTTTGAATGATGGAAAACGTAGTTTAAAATTTGTACTAGGACTAAATCTCCCAAAGGGGCATATGAGTCCTAAACAGGGTTTTTCAAGGGTCTAAATAGTGAATAACAATTAGCACAAAATACCTAGAAATTAGGAAAAATCTCTTATACTAGGACTAAATCATCCAAAGGGGTGTATGAGTCCTAGTTTAGGATTTTTGCACGGTTTTCAGCAAATTTTATGTGAATGTTATGTTTTCTATTTTGGATGATGCCTAAGCTAAGTGAAAATGCATATTTCAAATGATATTTAGTGATGCAAGATGAAAAAAGAAACATATATGCACTTTCACTAATGCAATATTTAGAAATCCTAGAATGTTAATTAACTAATGCAAACCCTAATGCAATGTTAATGCAAACTAGATCTAGGATGACGATGCACTCCAAATTAGAATTAAGATGTTCTAAATGAAGGTTCACCAAAATGAAAGGTGGAAAATTGTTGTTGCTTATGGTTTAGGACATAGAACAACAATCTTCTTCACTCTCATTCAAGAAAACAATAGATATCTCAATCCAATGTAGAAAGGGGAAAGAGATATTGCAATACAGTGTCCTAGGGTATGATTAGAAATTAAAGAGGGGTTAACCACCAAGCTAGGGCTTGGAAAGAATAATGAAATGTAAGAACTAATGTTTAAACCTAGTGCAATGCAAAGTTTTACTAAATGGCCTAAAAATGCATGAAAACTAGAATAGAAAGTTGGGAGATTAGAGGTTTGTTGTTGTTGGCTAGACCCCAAATTTCTCTAAAGGGATGTCATGCCTTATATTCAAGAACTTTCAAGGCTAGAAGGCCAACATAATGACCAAACGTCTAAAGGCCTTTACTCCTACTCTTTAGGCTCTGTGAAACAAAGGAGGGTGTTCCTTATTGTGTTCATATGATATCCAATATCTCAAGAACACTTCCACACATAGATTTGTCCCTATTGAGTGCAATTAGACATTATTTATCATAGGCTTGTACAACCTTAAACAAATGACCTCTAAGTTGCTAGGAAAATTTGGTATTTTCAAGATTTGCATCTCAGCATGGATAGAATATGAATTAAGTAGTGTTCCAACCTTGAATCCATATATGGGTATTTTTTTATTTCAATAAACTATAAGAATTCTAAATGAATAAGCTAGTGCCTCATCAAATTGGGTAGGATTCAAGCATGAAATATTTAGTCATACACAATACTATACCTTGATAAGAGTGAAATTTTTTCACAATGCATTACATCATAAAACTTCACAATACTTAAAGCGTCACTTATTATCAAATGCTTAGTAAATTATCATAGACGTACGAATCTTCCTCAAGCATTTGATTTACTCATTGAGTTGAAGCAAGAAATAGAATCATACATTCAAATGAACCATTGAAGATAAATGAAACTACACTTGATACTTTCACTCATAATTTGCCATAACAACACCCAGGAGATCACATACTTTAGATTTTTATATTTCTTTTGATATCAATAATTTCATAAGACCATTTTAAGACTATTTCATACATAAAACCTACTCAAGAAAATTAGTGGTAGATTCATCAAGAATTATGCATTCTTTGTGTTCACTCTACCTCACCTAGAGCTTACTAGACTCCAAAATCCAACCCCTATGATGAGACTTGAAATATATGTTATAACATAAGATAGCGAAAAGAATCAACCTCATCACAGTCACATTTCAACATAATTTCATTTCAATGCAAAATTTCATTTCCATTTCAAAATCCCAAATGGTTAGATGCAATCATATACCGCATTGGGGAATAAAAAACTTGTAACAAATAGTCAATGTTACCCCACCCATTTCAAAATTCTGTTAAGGCTCATCATTCATATTCATGTTGAGCCAAAAGAAAACCCAGTGTACAATGCAACAAAAATAGGGAACCATCACCATCACCATCAAACTAAACTAGCTCTAAGGCCACTGTACTTGTGCCCACTTCACATCTTGGCCAAAATAGCAGGAAAAACCACTGCTCCTTCCTCATCATCAACACACTTCTTAGAATAAAAACCAGTAAGAACACATAATGCCACCACAAAAATTAGAGAAACTGCAAGCACCTCTTCATTCACACCCATCATCTCGATCAATCCCACCAAGAATTTTGTGTTGTCAGAGTTGGTCTCTATGTCCCTATCATCAGAGCTATCAAATATGTCAATGGGTGAATTATGCTTGCCCAAAGAACCTTGAATATACCTTACTCTAGCCATCGACCTTTGTTCAAACCTTGTAGACCCTTCCTCTTGGCCATGCACTGACTCTTTTGTAATTGTAATCAATCTCTTCAGCTAAGAGCTACACCTAGTAACTCCCGGGACGAGCTTCGTGCATTTTATCTTTAGGTTGAGAGAACCTCGAATACTATCTTCTTCATGTGGTGGCCTGTCCTAACTATATTTTCAAACATTACCTCTAGCTGACCTATGCATAATTGATGGAAATGTGCTCGACCAACTCATCTTGCAAAAACCTCACAAGAGAAATTACTAACCATATAAAATTCATACTCCCAATTGCTATGATAGAAAAGATGAGCCATGTTCCATATTTATGAGTCAATTGATGATGTGGAACATCAATGCTCCCAAAGAGCATGAGTGAATGACTAATTATTTGTTGGAATCTATTTCATCACTGTTAATTCCCAAGCACATGGAAATTGGCATTCCATTCATCATAATTTCCAAGAAGTGGTTCTTCACATGCATGGATATTAGACTATTATCCTTTGAAGAGAATATATCATTAATGCTCACTAATCACAGCGTCTAAATGGCCATCACATGACCAATTATGTATTTTAAATAGGATCCATCGATCAATCACCGAGGTGGAACTTTGGATGACTTAGATTGAGTCAAATATATTTGAAAATTCCATGTTGTCACATGGCAAGTCTATTGACCAATGGTTTAATTCCCAGTCATACAACACATCCATCACCCATGGGCCCCATCCATCTTTCATACACCACTAGCCAAATCCATGTGGTGCCATCGCGTAGACCACACACAGTGTTAGGTTTCATTTTTTAATAACCTGTGTAGCATGTTCTCTAAAACTTAGATTTGATTGGACAGTATGTGTAGAGCCATCGATTTTCCTCCAGCTAAGACCCTTCTAATAGTGGAGATCGGGTCCCACCTGAGCTGGGGGACACATGGCACAATCGTACACACCACGCAGCCCATCCAAAATACAATTTTTAAATACTACACGATGTGTGTGCAAGGTCCAGGATTAGATCTAATGGCTCATATTTTACGCACATGCACGTTCTACTTGTTTCAAAAGGCAATGGGCCATGATCTAGGTAATGGGTAATGACCCCTTAAGAAATATAATAAAGTTTGATAAAAAACTTGACGATCGATGGGCTTAGGCAAAGGGCCTAGTAATAAAAATGGGCCAAATGACACAAGTCATTACTAAAACAACCGACAACCTAGTAAGGGGGTCAAAAAAGAAATATAATGCAAGGGTTTTGGGGCCCAATAAAAATTTTTAAAAAATGTGAAACCAGGTTATTAAACCAAAAATCCCTAGGGAAAACCATGAACACCAAGGTGAAAGATTATGAAAATTTCAAGGAACCCATCAAAAGATGTCAAAATTTTGAAGGTTCATCAGTGGCTCCAGCTTGGGGATGCATACCCCTAGTGGGTATGGCAAGAATCCAAATCTCAGGTAGAAGCAGACCAACACAACAAGAAAAAATCTAAGAACTTGTCTGGACAAGACAAGCAGATACAATAGAAAATGAGAAAACCACACCTATATACGAAATATACACAATTGTACAAGGTCCCCTCTACTACGGACAATCATTTGATTCCGCTAGCTTCAATTTGAAAACCTTGTGCGTCAAGGGTTTCCAAGATTTGGAACCAAACCTTTCTTATATCTAGAGCCATCTTTATACTCACATGCATTGGATGAACACTCATAATAAACAACTCCAAACAATATTCATTACTATGATGCATACCAATGATCTCCCATGTCTCATCACTGCCCTATTTACCAATCTTGGGCTTGTTAAGCTGAAGTGGAAATATGAAACATCCATATTCCACTTGATCATACTCACTTTGCATATTAAATTTAAAACCTTAAAGGATACTTTGCATGAAAACAAGACCACAGTATTCTGAAACATTAGATAAGAGAGACATAGATTCAAGCACTTCTTCGCCCTGCCCTACATGAGTGCCATTCCTATTGAATGGAAATAGATTCATAATAATTCCAAAAAGGTGAGGAGTGTCAGCAAAAAATTCAACTACAAACTTATGTTGGTTGTCATCACACCCAACACCTTTTAGCTACCCAAAAGGTGAGGCAAATTGCCACTCATTAGAGATGAACCCCACATCTAATGCAAAATCTTTGTGTGCATCAAAGGACATTGTTCCAGCACTAATTGTTGCAGCTCTTTCTTCATTAGTTCGCATATTACTCATGAAGTATTTACATTTTGATTCAACATTTACACACTGAAAAGTAACACCAATTCTCTCATATCCCTCATCATCATTAAATTCATTTTTTTTCGTCCTTTGCAAGTGAGTTCCACCAAAAAAATTACGTTTATGGGAGAACGTTTCAAGGACTCTAATTTCCTCTTGGTCTTCAAATTTACCTTCCACAATAGTGCTAAATTTGAAATTTTCATATGCATTCTCATCAATAAACTTGCCAGTGCACTTCTCACAACTATATCCTGACCATACATCCAAAGTATCATCAAAATCTTCAAAAAGTGGATTATCCCTACACCAACCATGAGATTCATCTTTATCAATTGGCATGGATTGATGTTTATCAAAGAGAGGGTTTTCTTTTATACTCATTTCTTCCCAGGAAACCCCTGTCCCTTTTATATGAGAGTATATCCTTTGTGACTTATCATCACCCATAAAATTATTGAAATATTTTGAAAGAGGGTCTCCCTTCATATGGTAGGGATAATAATAGTCATTAAAAGAGATACATGACTGTGTATCATCATAACCACCATAGCATGAGAACTCATCAATAGTGAGGCTGCATTTAGATACCTAAGACTGATTATCATAATGTGGATGGTTGATATCTTGATCATCAGCAACAAACTGGTTATAATCAACATTAAAATCATAACAATTGGTCAAATCATTTTATGGTGCAACCATTCAGACCTCATCTAGCTCTCCATCCTTTATTACCTCCTGAGAGCCTAGTTCAGACACATCACACTCTTCAATGTAATAGGGATCATCATCCCTATCACTATAAAGATAATTTTTCCAAATAATATTAGTGAATTGGTTGCAATCATCCAATTCTAACTCATTTTCTTCACTAGTTTGTACTAATTTTTTCCTCTCCTTAGCAATATTAAGATCACTATTTATTAAGATAATCTAATGTTGTTGTGCATAGTTACTTACAATTCCTTCTACCAATTGCATCCAGTTAGCAACTTAGCCTAGAATTTCAAGCTTTAATTCATTTTCCAACATGCTTGTTCCTAAATGGTATATTTCACAAAACAATTCAATACAAATTGACTCTTTAGGCCTAACACCCTTTGTTATTTCCAACAAAAAATCCATAAACCTATGGAATAGGTCATAGGGTGACTCACCTTGACCTGTCCTTATATCATATAATATTCTAGTAGGAGAAACATGATTAGTGCTTCCTAACACTTGAGGGTCCCTCTCGTGGAACTCACTAAGATCAACACATAGTGGTAATGGTTTAGCTAGGATAGTAGGAGCTATATCTTCTTGGAATAATTCTTCAATAGTTTCTTCCTCAACCATAGTTGCACAAACTGCATCAAAATGAATAGCATTAGTAACTAGACATCCCTTCATCATTGAATACTTGAGGTTGTTCTCAATGTCCATAACATTCTGGTATGCTTCGCATAGTGGTGTGGGCTCTTTATCTCTCAATAGGTAGCCCATATTTCTTTCAAAAGGGCCTAGATATACAATCAAACACTCTCCATCATTTGGTTTTATTCTTTCTCGAATATCCCTTATTTCCTTTGTAAATCTAAGATTGAAAATAGGGACCAATTCGTCTTTATTTTTATAAATTTCCATAAAGATTTTCCTTACCATACGTGGATTTATCCTTTCACCAAACTAGTCTGAAAAAGCATTCTTAAATTGATTCCATGAAACTATAGAGAATGTTGGTAAATATGAGAACCAATCTCTAGCATCATCCTTCATAAATTGAACAAAAAGTTTCATGACAACATCTTCATGATTTACCTCATAATCTCCCATCAAATCCACGAATATAAGCAAATTCCTTGAAGATGATTCAGAACTCTTCCCTATGAACTTGGGAAAAATTTTCCTAACATTTTTAGGAATCAGATTCAGAAAAAATTTAATACCACTAAAAACCAGTGGCATATACCTTTCAATAACAAAATCCCTTGGAGGGCGTGATAAAAACCATTTTCCTTGCATATTCTTATTTGATATTTACAGGGAGAATATATTGGTAAAATTCACATACTCCACATAACATTATTGATATTACATATTATACCATCAAAAGTATGAAAAGAGTTAATACTATTCCCTTTCTTAATGCAATTTAATCTAATAGGGAACCATTTATCATCGCACGCCTTGAGGATTTCTCATAAACATTTTTAAATGGAATAATTCTTTCTTTATATTTATGAGAATACCTGGAAACTTTGTAGCAGTTGTTAACCTTTCCTCCTAACTAAATTTTTTGCAAATCTGGAAATCTTCTTCACAATTCAACTGGTTCTTTGGATAGAGTCACCACCTCTTTGCACAGAGGAACAAACTTAAAGTAGCATGAAGTTCTTTTAAGAGTAAATCCCATTCTAGGTCTTCTCAAATAGTGAAGTCACTCACCAATTCTCTAAACAAATTCTGCAACAAAACCTTTTCTAGGTCCAAAAAATTTCAACCTCTGAACCCAGAGTTCAGATTCACCAAATGCTTGACTTTGTGATACGACCATCTGCATCTGGTATTCCTTTTTCTAAAAATTTCTCAGAAGTTCTCCTTAGAATATTTTCCATTTATGTTGTTGTTTTTTCTTGCTAGACCCTGAATTTCTCTAAAGGGATGTCATGCCTTATATTCAAGAAATTTTGAGGCTTAAAGGCCAACACAATGAGAAAAGGTCTTAAGGCCTTTACTCCTACTCTTTAGGCTTTGTGAAACCAAGGAGGGTGTTCCTTATTGTGTTCATATGATATTCAATATCTCAAGAATACTTCCACCCACATATTTGTCCCTATCGAGTGCAATTAGACATTATTTATCATAGGCTTGGCCAACCTTAAAAAAATGACCTCTAAGTTGCTAGGAACATTTGGTATTTTCGATATTCACATCTGAGCATGGATAGAATATGAATTAAGTAGTGTTCAAACCTTGAATCCAGAAATGGGTATTTTTTTATTTCAATAAACGATAAGAATTTTAAATGAGTAAGCTAGTGCCTCATCAAATTGGGTAGGAGTCAAGCATGAAATATTTAGTCATACACAATATTGTACCCTGATATGCGAAAGGTTTTCACAATGCATTACATCATAAAAATTCATAGTACTTAAAGCATCACTTCTTATCAAATCCTTAGTACATTATCACAAACCTATGACTCTTCCTCAAGCATTTGATTAACTCATTGAGTTGAAGCAAGAAGTATAATCATACATTCAAATGAACCACTGAATATAAATGAAAATACACTTGATACTTTCATTCATAATCTGCCATAAAAACACATAGGAGAGCTTATACTTTAAATTTTTATATTTCTTTCGATGTCATTAATTTCATAAGACCGTTTAAGACTATTTCATACATAAAACCTACTCAAGAAAATTAGTGGAAGATTCATCAGGAATTCTGCATTTTGTGTGTTCACTCTACCTTACCTAGACCTTACTGGACCACAAAATCTAACCCCTATGATGAGCCTTGAAATATCTTTTATAAGATAAGAGGGCAACAAGCATCAGGCTCATTACAGTCACTTTTCAACATAATTTCATTTCAATGCAAAATTTCATTTGCATTTCAAAATCCCAGATGGTTAGATGCAATCATATACCATGCAAGGGAATCAAAAAACTTGTAACAACCAGTCGGTGTTACCCCACCCATTTCAAAATTCCATTAAGGCTCATTGTTCATATTCATGTTGAGCCAAAAGAAAACCTAGCACACACGTGAAAAAAATAGGGAACCATCACCATCACCATCAAACCAACACCAACACCAAGGCCATGATACTTGCACCCACCTCACATCCTTACCACCATAGGAGGAAAAACTATCGCTCGTTCCTCATCACCAACATGCTTCTCATTATCAGAATGAGTAACAACACATGGTGCCACCGTGAAAATTGGAGAAGCCACAAGCACCTCTTCATTCACACCCACCATCTCAATCAGTACCATTGAGAATTTATCATAGTTAGAGTCGGTCTTTGTGTTGCTATCGCCAGACCTATCAAATATGTCAATGGGAAAATTCTACCTACCCAAAGAACCTCAACCATACCTTACTCTGGCCCTTAACCTTCATTCTATCCTTGTAGACCCTTCCTCCTGTCCATACATCGACTCTTCATTAATTGCACCTAGGCTCTTCAGCCAAGAACTACACCTAGTAACTATATGGATGGGCTTTGTGCATTTCATCTTTGGGTTGAGAGAGCCTTGAAGACTATCTTGTTCATGTGGTGGCCTGTCCTCACTAGATTTTTTAACATTACCTCTAGGTGACCTATGCATAGTTGATGGAGATGTGCTTGACTAACTCATCTTGTAGAAACCTCACAAGAGCAATTGCTAACCATAGAAAATTGAGACTCCCAATTGCTATGACAGAAAATATGAGCCATCTTCCATATTCATGAGCCAATTGATGATGTCGACCATCAATGCTCTCAAAGAGAATGAGTGAACAATTGATTATTTGTTGGCATCTATTTCATCACCATTAATTCCCAAGTACATGGAAATCGGCGTACCATTCATCATAATTGTCGAGAAGTGGTTCTTCACACGCATGGAGAGCAGATTGATATCCTCTGAAGAGCATACACCATTAATGCTCACTATTCGCAGTGTCCAAATGGCCATCACATGGCCAATTTTACATTTTGAATATGAGTCATCGATCAATCACCAAGATGGTATTTCAGATGACTTAGATCGAGTCAAAGATATTTTAAAATTTCATGTTGTCGCATGGCTAATCCATCGATCAATGGTTTCATTCTCAGTCATACAACACATCCATCACCCATGGGACCCATCTAGCTTTCATACACTGCCAGCTGAATCCATTTGGTACCATTGCGTAGACCACACACTATGTTAGGTGCCATTTTTTAATAACCTATGTGACACACACTCTATGACTCATATATGATCGGATAGTATGTGCAAAGCCATCGATATTCCTCCAACTAAGACCTTTTCGATAGTGGAGATCGGGTCCCACCTAAGTTGGGGGATGTGTGGCACAATCGCGCACACCGCATAGCCCATCCAAAATATAATATTTAAATACAACATGGTGTGTGCGCAAGGGCCAAGATTAGATTCGACAACTCATGTTTTACACACATGTGTGTTCTTCTTTTTCAAAAGGAAAGGGGCCACGAGCTAGGTAACGGGTAATGACCCCTTAACAAAATAAAGACTTAGGACATAATTCTTTAAAAGATAAAATATTTCATGTCGACCCATGAAATATAATAAAGTTTGATAAAAGAACATGACAACCGACGGGCTTAGGCGAAGGGGCCAGTAATAACAATGGGCCAAATGACACAAGTCATTACTAAAACAATCGACAACCTCGTAAGGGGGTCAACAAAGAAATATAACACAAGGGTTTTGGGGCCCAACAAAACTTTAAAAAATGTGAAACCAAGGTATTAAATCCAAAAACCCTAGGGCAAACCATGAACATCAAGGTGAAAGATTATAAAAATGTCAAGGAACCCATCAAAAGATGTCAAAATTTTGAAGTTCCATCAAGGTGTACACTTGGAAATCTATAGAGGCCTAGATGAAGATTTGAAATGTTGAAAACACTAAAAAATAATTCCTACTAGGACACATACACCAGTCTGGGCAATTTAGTCCAACATTATAGTTTTTGGGCAAGAACAAAAATCTAGCAGAGATATGTCTGAAACTCCTGAAAAACTATAAAATTCACTATACTGGGATTCATATGCTAGAAGTGGCATACCAATCTAGTTTGGATTTTCAAAAAAATTAGGACCTGAATCTACTCTTCAATCCCTACTTTTCCTTCTTGACTTGGTTTATGGATCTGAATGTGAAATTTATGGTTTGTATGTTTTCTCCAATGATCTTGTAAGTATGGTGGCAACTTGAATGACTTTGTAACTTCAATAACTTCTTTCCAACCTTACTCCTTAGAAGGTCTTCCACGTAATTCTATAAATCACACACTAAAGAGAGAATTTTTTTTGTTTTGTTAGTGGAAAGGGGTTTTCCTTGGTCAAACCCCATTTTGTTGATCAAACCTTGTAATGAAATCAAATAAGATATAGGAATGGTGAATGAACAAAATACAATTTCACAACTCACCAAACCTTAACAATAACAACCTACAAACATGTATGAAATGGCACCAATGGATGTAGATCTTAACTCTTTCTTGAATGTGATAGATCTTGAATTGAATGATAGCTTGAATCATGAAACCCTACATCACAAATTTTAACTCAAAAACAAATATGATGCATGATGACTTTAACATGATCCTTGATACTTGAATAACACTCCAAAACACTCGATAATCAACTTTTGAAGACTCTTGAATTCTCTTGTAAACTCTCGAATGCTCTTGTGAACTCCATTTTTCTATAATGCATGAATACTCAAGTTGGTAGGTTGAACTCATGAATTCTTAGGTGAAAATGAGTGAAATAACCTTGTATTTATAATTGTTTATGCCAAATTCCCCAAAATTACAACACTACAAGCTGACATCAAATCTAGGAGGATAAAATGCTTCCAAGAATTTGAATTAAATTTAATTTTTAGCCACATAGGACTCATACACTAGAAGTTTCATATGAGTCCCATTAGTCTTAACTATGGGACACATTTTTCAAAAATACTTAGATTCATGTGAAATCAGGATCAAGACCCAAAAACTTAGGTGGGACCCATACGCCCAAGGTGGTTTATGAGTCAGAGATCACTAAATCTAGGCCATGCAACCTAAAAAGATATGAATTATGATTATATATTGGTTTATGTCAAGATTATCCTTAGAAAGATGCATTAATTAAGGTTTGTTGATGTAAAATAAGGCCAAATAAGGCATAAAGAAGGCCTATTAATTAATGAAACCGTAGATAAGTGTGAAAGTATGGAACAACACTTTATAAAACCTTAAGTAAGGTACAATTGGGTTCACTTAGTTCACAAGATCCCAAGACCTAATGTGAATGTGTTAAACACATTACAACACTAAATCAAGGCATTGTTAAGCTCAATTTCATAAGGGGGGCCCAAACAAGTGTGAAAATGTCATGGGTGAAATTTTTTGACACTACACAATCATAATAAGTATTGGCACACACAACTGACATATGTTTTATGGGCTTATTGTACTAGTATTAGAAAACCAACAAGAAATACTCCTTATAACCTTGTTTATGGTACCGTAGCAATAATTCCCTTAGAGTTAGAAATTCATTCATTAATTATTTCAAAAGATTTATTGACAAAAATAATTATAAGGAAGAATGATTCCATCAACTTGAAATGCTTGATGAATAGTGAATTAGCGCTCTTGAGCATCTCCAAGCTTACTCTAGAAGAATACAATGTAGTTACAATGATAAAATTATCCCTCAAGTACTTATTAAAGGTGCTTTTGTGTTATTGAGAATCAACGCAGTGTCAATGTTGCCTCAACTAAAAAAGGAAAGTTCAACCCTAATTGGTTAGGACCTTACATAATTGATGGAAGTTATGGGTCTAAAGCATACACATTAATAGAAATGGATGGTACAACTCTTAAAGAACCTATTAATATTGTGCATTTATGCCAGTACTATCTATAAATCTCCTTGAATATTGTGAATGATAAAAAATGGTGTTAGAGTTAGTAGATGACATTTGATATTATCTCACATTGCTTCATTCTTGACAAACAATTATTTGTGTGTATTGAATACTAAAGTAATTATTTTAATTAATTTTTAGGTAATTACTTTAGGTTTCATACTATTCAAGTTCATCTTGTATTTTGTGATAGATTAGATCTGCATATGCATTTAAAGTTCTGCAATTAGATTATGGGTGCATTTAATTTAACATAACATACTTAATCACAATGTTGCATCTAAAATAAACTAGAATAGTTTTAATTGGATCACATAAAACATGTTGGATAATGGATACATATATTAAATAGTCTTAAAAAGATTATTTGATAAATCACATTGCCATCTAAAGTCAAACACATAACCATAATAGTCAACCAAATGTAAATGAGCATATATCACAAAGTTTTAAAGTATATTTCATCAAGTATACAATGCTAGTGTGGCTTATGGCTACCAAATCTCTCGAGGCCTGGTGATCACCTCAATTGGTAAATGGTCCATCAAGAGACAATAGTAGGTGATCATTATGCAATAAGAGAATATAATGCATATTGAAGGCCCTCTACTTGTCTAACAGCTATAATCTCTCATCTAATATCCTTTAGGCACTCTCACTCTATGTGATCTCTATCTTCCTATAGCCTAGCTATATCTTCTTGAAGTCTCTTGACCTTGGCTAGATCTCAAGATGATCAAAGTTCCTCATATGTATCCTTGACTTCATTAGTGCACCTAGTAGCATCCTTGTATGTTGCACTCAATCTGGCATAAGGCTCGAACAACTTTAGGTGCTACTCCATGATAGTTGGGGGCACTAGTCTATGCTGATATCTTGATCTATCACTGAAGGAGATAGTATCTCTATAGCTACCTATCGGTAGAGATCATGCAACTCTCTCATGGACCCTACAAGATAGAAACCATAAAGATAATTAGTACACATCATGGCATATATATACATATAAATCAAAATCAAAAATATAAGGATAAGCACACATAAAATTTCATCACCTAGATCTTCAGTTGGCTATGTAAAGATAGTATCACCCTATACATAAGGCATGGAGGATGTATTAGCATCTCCATTCTCATAAATGTTCAGGTGTGCTATAGTTGTCGACTATGATCTACTGACATGGGTGGGAGTTGAATCTCTCCACTCATGAGCAATTGGACCCTCATCAACTAATCCTCGTCCTCCTCATCCTCCTCCTTCTCCTCTCCCTCATAGTTTGGGTATACCTCCTCATGATAATACTCCTCTATCTCATCTACAAATAGATCCAAATCCCTAAGCCTTATATCCTCACCTGTCTCCTCCTCCTCATCCCTCTGATCTAGAAGCCTATAGGCTCATCCATAGGGAATACAGGAGTTGGTCATGTTGTTGCCCACCACTCCTCATATGTATATGTAGCACCAATGTCATCAACATTGTAGACTGGGGGCATATTGAGATTTGAGTCCTCTGACTCACTGGATCTAACATCATCCAATATCAGTCACCTCATATCTCCTATCCTTCAAGCAATCTGCATTGATCACCTATAAAAGGGCCACACTATTGGTGGTACATGTATCTACCCAAACTATCACATAACATGATCGTAGTAGAATGGTATTACTACATATTATCTGTAATGTAGAAAAAGGTATCCTTTTTCACACTCATTTAGGCCTTTTCCTATGGATTTTGGCTTTATTTTACCTAGATTTAATGTTGTAATGTGGCCAACACATTCACATTAGGCCTTGAATGCTTGTAAATCAGTAAAAACCTAAAGATGTCTTGAAAAGGTGTTGTGAAGTATTGTAATACATTTTCCCACTTTTCTAGGACCTTTCTATTATAATTCATCTATACAACCTCTTTTTACTCTTTACCAAGACCTATTTCAAAGTGTTTTAAAGAGTTGTAACAAACTCTCACACTTTCCTAGGATTGTCATCAATAAATCAACCCTTTCTTATGATATAATGACCCCTTCATGCAATCATAGGTCCCACTTAAGTGTGTTTCAGAAAAAAATCCCATTAAGAAAAATTAATCACACTTTAATTCCCAACAATCACTTAAATTTTCCTAGATGGACTAAGTCGCCAACTTGGGCAACTTAGTCCCATGTGGCATAAAAATCAAATTTAATCCAAAATTTTGGTGGGATATTGTCTCCTAAACCCTAAGGTTGGCTTGTGATGTGTTATTTTTGGGAAATTAGGGCATAAAATGTATAAATAAAGTGTTTTCTCCTCATTCCCCCCATCTTCATAAGAAATCAAGCAATCTATGTTCTCAAGCAACCATCAAGCATTCAAGCACAATCCATTAGAGTTGATCACTTGCATATCTTTAGACTTCTTCAAAAAGGGCTTGGTGAGTTGTACTTACATTTCATTCAATCATCTTTCCCTTTACATTCTATTTCATTATCTAGGGTTTGATTACCAAAATGGGGTTTGACAAAGGCAAACCCCTATTCTCTAACCCTAACCCTTTTCCCCTCTTTGCATGTGTTTTTTGTAGACTTTGTATGAAAATATTCAAAGAGTAAGGTGTTCAAATGTTACATCTTTCCATCCACATCATTCCAATTCAATAAACCCTAAAAGGAGCTTGAAGACAACTTACAGGTCAACATCTGAAGATTCGAATCTAGGTTTCTATTAGAAACAAAAGTACAAGTTGATAGTTACATATTCCAATCTTGAGATTCTCAAAAGCTATAGGTAGACTAAGTCACCATCATTGGTGAATTATTCCCACTACCAGGCCTGAAAAGTGATCTCTATAAATCTACACACCCATTTCCTCAAAACCTATTCTAGTAAAGTTTCCTTTAAGTAGGACTAAGTCATCTAGCTTGGCATAAGTTTCCTAGTGGCCCTCAACTACACATTCCAGAAGATTCCAAAGCTCCTCTACATCAACCTTTAGTTTCTAGGTGCACCACTTCTACCTCTTTAAGTTTTGTTATAGTTTGCATACATTATAGGTCATTATTAGGTCATTTTACATAGTGTTTTACATACTTTTACATTTCATTAGTTTTCATTAATGATATAGCTTCATTTAAATATATTACAACACTTAGACACATTTCATATCACACACATTTCACATTAGACCCCTAATCTTGAATGAACCTCTAGATTCCCTTGAGTGGGAAGAGTTCTCTCCTTCTAGGTGAAAACCCTAGAAGTGCTAGGGAATCCACTTTCCCTCAAAATCTATGGTTCATTATCGTGCCTCCTCAAAATAAACATGTCCCTCTACATCCTCCTCAACTATCGGGTCTCATCTAGCCATTGTGGTATCAACTGGTAAGGTCTCTAAAGGACCTCCTCTTGATCTAGTCGGTCAAATCGAAATCTCCAAAATAGTAAGTCTCCATACTACCACGCTCATCTCAGTGGATAGTTGAATGTACATGGATATCCTAGAGTAGACATAGAAGGGAAAAATGTTGGCCGAGTGCATTTGATATGCTTTAAGCACCAAAACATAGTACCATACAATGTATCATCCTATCAACCTCATAATACATGAATCACCCTAAATAATAATATAGATGTGCAAGAATCCTATGACCCCATGCATAGATGGTCTTGTGCTAATCCATCCCCCTGATCATGTGGATTAGCATTCCATCTAGGTGTGCTCCCAAACAATCGAGAACTAGTGTTAGTGCTATTATGAACATCATGATACATCTCAGAAGTGGCGATCATCCATAGAGTAGCCACGATAACTCAATATGTGGCCCTATGATACCATCTTGAATAGGTCCTCCAAGGTAGTAACCTACATCTTCTCGCATATTCCTATAGGTATGATCCTCTATGAAATAGACTCGCTCACCTCATATGGGAACCTGAAGAATGTGATGCACATCCTCCAAGGTGATTGTGATCTTTCCAGTGGGGAGCTGAAAGATGTAGGCATCTACATCCCATCTCTCTAATAATTCCATTAACATGGCATCATGGTACCTCATGGGAGGCACGAGGTATGAATAATATATCCCCATGTCCTATAGAATCTAATTATCTTCCTTTGATAATGTCAAGACGAGGTCTCGTAGATGATATAATGATTTATCACTGAGACACTATTGCAATCGAGGTGGAATCTAACAAAAAATAAAAAATATAACCTATAAGAATTCTAAAATCTTAAATCTATACATTAACAGTCAAAAAATGTGCTAAAGTTTCTCAAGGGTACTTTTCTAAGGGTCCTAGACACTTTATTCCATGTTTTGGAAACTTCGCAAAGAAAAAATACACTTTGCAAAAAAGTGGGACACGTCGCGAAAAAGTGGGACACTTCACGAAAAAGTGGGACACTTTGCAAAAAAGGGGACACATTGTGAAAAAAAGGGATGCTTTGTGAATTTTTCTTCTAGGGTCCTAAATCTATCTAAAAATGCATAAATACATAAAATAAATGTGTAAAAACAAAGTTAAGGTACAAAATAATTCACTCACTTGATGTTGAAGGTTGCCTTGTGCTACCTCCTCACATAGTCTATCAAGTCTCGAGGGTAGGTACTCTTGAATGCTTGGCATTCTCACTCACTCTCCAATGAAGTCAAGTTGTAAGAAGGTAAAATAAAAAAATGATTACAAATTACCTCATTTTTTACTCTTAAATATGTTAAAATTAGGTCTTTAGCATATTAGGGTGGTGAAATCATAATACAGTGTCTCACTTTTTGCCTAAGATAGACATTTACATCAATATTTTTAACTAAAACTACATCTTTTGAGACCTATAGCAACTAAACTATTAAGAATTTGAAGATAATACAAACTAGTGATTTGTGGCAATTTGTGTGTAGATTCTAAATATATTTTTTAATTTTTTTAAAAATAAATCATGATCCTTTCAACATCTCCTTTAATAACTAGTTTAAATAGAAAAAAAACATTTTCGGGAAATAAAATTTGTGTCGTACAATGTAACTTTTTTTCTATAAAGGATAAAATTCTAATTTTCGAAATATAGATTCTCAACATCGATATCTAGGGAAAGGATTTTTTTTCATATGTATAATTGTTTTTATTAATTTTTGAAGTCACCATAACTATAATTTGGACATGTGATTGTGTTGTACAACCTAAATTGTTGTGTATATATCAAAATCCAATTTTTCCATTTTTAGTCAAACAAGGAAATCAATGCCTAGGGAAAGGGTATTTAAAAAAAATTACAATGGTTTACTATTTTTCCAACTCTGTAGAATGAAGAGCTTGATGTTTAGAGAAAAACTTATGTTTAGTAAAAATTGAAAATTAAACACAAGATAAAATGTAAACATATCAAAATTATACTTGTTGGAAAGCTCATTTTGAGGCCTACAATATTGTAAAAGATCATTTTTGAATGACGTTATTTAATCCCTCAAAAGGTAAAGTAAACGGTTTTTTTTTTCTAGCATTTTGATAGGTGCGAAGGAGACTCTATTATGGGTATCATTTAATACTAGAGAGGTTCTACCAAAGGGATTTTGATGTAAGGGGGTCTTATCTATCCATCTTTAATTAAAACCCTTTAGATGAAACATAACAAGGCTAAAATCATTAGTTATTTTTTTAAAGTGATTTCAGGAAAAAATCAGCATGTATCAAAAGTGAGACACACTATTGTGGCAACACCTAGGGTTAAAAGTGCTTTTCATTCAAACTAGCATACTGAGGGCTAGAGGACTTCATTTTTCTAATGCTATTTGTTGTATTGGATTCACGATTCCACTCACATTCTCATAAAATGTCTATCACTATGTGGTATGGTACTTAGAAATACCCTATGATATGACATGCAATTTGATGTGGTTAGGGTGCTACCTTGATTCCACCTCTATAAAGTAAGCGAAATCAAGAGGGAGCATACATCTACCCTCGAATTTGATTTTGTGACAAAGTTAGATAAGAGGTTTTTTGAACAACTAACAAATTGGTGTTGTAGGATGCAGTCCCTAACATTGTGATTTGGTGGATAGTTATAAAGGGGGCTTAAATCTCTTGTATTACGAAGGAATCCATATGATTATTCTTTTATGAAAACAACTTTACTATTTGAATTCCTTTATCTTGCATAAGTACATAGAGTCATATGGGAACTAAAGTGGGAGCTAAATTTAGTGTAGAAAATTATACTCCCTTCTTGGAGAGGGTATAATTTCACACTTACTTTGGACCTATTTTAATACCCTTACATTTATAACCCTTTGAGTCATTATTAATAGGCCCCTAAGACCCTTCATTTTGGATCTCAAGGCTTATTTCAACTAAAATCCTAACAAATTCAACAAGAGAATTAAATTTTCTAACAACCCATCATTGGCCCTCCCCAAAAAACTATAGTAGGAGTCATATTCCACTTTGTGTGTATGAGTTTCCCTACATGGGACCCATATGCCACAAGTGGTGTATGAGTCCCCTATGGCCCATTTTTAGGGTTAGAGCAAGAAATTAAGGTTTTTAATTCTAATTTTTGTTTGATGTCAGCATTTGAGATCTAAATAATGGTGAATTAGGTAAAGGTCCTATACAAACATGCTTCCAAGTCATTATTTTCATCTAGAGAAAGTGATTCAAGAGCTAAGTCATTCTAGAGTTTTCAAGTAGGAGTCTTCAAAAGAGATATACAAGTTTTCAAGAGCCAGCAAGGTTGAAGTCTTGGAGTAGCATAATAGTGTTTATGCAGGCCTTCAAGCTCACTTTCATTCAAGATCTAGCATTTTCAAGGATTGATGATGGTTTCCTATGGAGAATCATGATGGATTCTAGGATGGAGAGAGCAACTAGCCATTGAACCAAATCTAATGAATTGTTTCCTAAGTTATTCCATCCTCCATTATCATTCTACTTTCAGCATAAAGGAAGGTAAATGCATTTTTGTGACTTATTAGGGTGATTAGATATCTCCCAATGTGAGTCTTCATCTTCATACTTCATTCATCCATCTCATTCTAGCACATTAGAATAGGTTTGCATTGCATTTCATATTTCCTAATCTTAGATACACTTAAGATTAGGGTTTATACTCACATTTACTTTCAAGATCCATTATTTCTATCAAGTTTTATTCAACAAAGTAAGGGTTTGACAAATGAAAACCCCCCATAAGAAAATCAATACAATATTATATTTTGGAGGTCATTTTATAGGTTTAGATTCGAAATCAGGTTTGGAAGAAAGAGAAGAGATTGAAGAGAAGATTCAAATTCTAAATTTCTAAAAAGGTAGAATGGGAATGATACTCGACTTGTGGCATATGAGTCCCATTATAGTGATTTTTCTAGATTTCAAGAGTTTCGGACATGTCATTGCCAGATTTTTGTTCTTGCCCAAAAACCCTAATCTGGGACTAAATCGCCCAACTTGGCATATGAGTCCCAATGTGTATTAAACTCAACATTTTCAACATTTTAGACCTTCATCCAAGCTTCTTTAGGTTTCTAGGAGCACCTCTCTGATTTATCAGTTTACTATTTTGGTTTGCATTCATTTTCAGGTCATTTATCTAAGCTTTGCATATCATTAGGTTTTTCATGTTACTAATATTTTCGAGCCTTAGCTTAATGGTGAACCCCATTTTAGTTTCTAAACATACACTAGGACAACCTTCAGTAGATATCTTTCGCTCACTCCATCCTTGGATTGAGATCTCTATGGTTTCCTGGAGTGAAACAAAGTGAAATAGGCCCTAAACCCTTGTGTTCCATCTCCTAAAATGTAGAGCAACCTATTTCCTTTGTTTCAAGGGGAAGAGGGACAAAAGGAGGGAGAGGAAGGTTAGGATGGATGGTGAGAGAGGAGAGATAGAGAGAAGTATAGAGGGATGGGGGGAGGGAGAGGTCTAGAGAGGTAGCATGGGAGGGATGAAGGGAGAGATCGAAAAAAGGGACACACAGAGAGGTAGGTAGAGGGAGGTAAGGTTGAAGTAATAAAGGGATAAGTAGGTAGAGAGAGTGAGGGGAGATAGGGATAGTAGAGAGGTAAGGGGAGAGAGAATTAGATAGAGGGGGAAAGTTGGGAATGAGGGAGAGGTGGGTAGAAAGAGAGGTTTGGTGGGATGGGTTAGGGAAAGGTATTTAGAAATATATACAAGATTAAATATAAGTGCTATAAATTCATAATAAACAATGGTAGTAAAGATATTTTAGTTCTGAAAAATATGTTTGATAAGTTAGAATTGAAAATATTAGAATATCTAAATCCATATTAAAATTCATAGATATATAAATATCATAAGGTACTAGTAAGTGAGTGATGTTTGTTAAAATTTAAGATTAAAACATATCATGAGGAAGTATTGCATCATGTTAAAGGTTATATGTCATTTATTTTTGGGAACATTGTCCATGGTCTAGTATGAGAATAAATTTATACATTTGTATAAAGAGAATACTTACACTATGATGAATGACAAAAAGAAACATACTCTAACTACATTAAAGGAAAAAGATAAACAAGTATGTGGTAATTCCAGCTGATTTATTTAGTAGATGGTAAGAAATTATATGACATGAGAGGCTATGTTTTATATTGAATCCTAGAGTAAATGGCGGAATAGGTGAAGGAGAGTTAGTATAAAAAAGAAATTTTACAATTGTTAAAAACTTTAGTGATATAATTTTAAACATGCCAAATGGATTGCCATGAATAAGAAGTATAAGGAAAAATATATGCTTGATACAAGGAGAAATTTTACTAAATAAATTTGTACATATAATGATGCTAGTGTATAATAAAGAGTTTAAAAACCAATAGCATATGAAACTCTTATGTAAATCCTTTTCATTAGTAATCTATATAATCAATATAACTTTTTTTTGAAAAATCAAGAACATAAACTATTAAAGACAATATTAATTAGAGAACATTTAATTCCATGTGTAATATGTGTAGTACTAACAACAAAGAAAAGAGGTAAATGGAGAATGTGTATATACTAAAAATAAATAAATAAGATCATAATTAATCATATATTACCATTTTTGGGGATGGATGATTTGATAAAATATTTGAGTGGCATAAACAATTTTACCAAGATAGCTTTTAAAATTAGTTATCACTTAAATAATAATAGAAGGAAGGAGAGAGAGGGGGAAGGAGGGAGATAGGAAATGGTAGGGTGGGAGGGATAGAGGGAGGGAAAGAAAGAGGGAAGGAGGTAGAGAGGGATTGGTAGGGTAGCAGGGATAGGAGGGAGAGAAAGAGCGAAGGAGGGAGATAGGGAGTGGTAGGGTGGGAGCGATAGGTATAGAGAGAGTTAGGGAGGGATGGAGGGAGGGGCAGGTGGAGATAGGTTGTGTATGTGAGAGGGAGAGAGGGAGGGATGGAGATAGGGATGGAGGGAGATAATGAGTGGTAGGGTGGGAGTGATTGAGGGAGGGAGAGAAAGAGGGAAGGAGAGAGATAGAGAGAGGAAAGGTAGGAGAGGTAGATATAGAGAGTTAGGGAGAGAGAGAGGGATAGGTGGAGAGAGTTTTTATTTGTGTGAGAGGGTGAGAAGAAAGGAGGGAGAGAGAAATAAAGAGATATATAGGGAGTAGTTGGGTGGGAGGGATAGAAGGACCCAAAATGGACTTAGTAGGAGGGGGAGATGTGATGGTGGATTATGGGACATAGGCACCCAAAATGGATTTATAGGATGGAGTCCAAGGATAGGGATAATGTTTCTGGGCTGGTATAATGGAGGGGGATGGTGATAATTTTTTTGAAAGAATGATAATACATAATTTATTAACTTAAGAAATTCTTCCTTCTCTTGAGAAGTTGAGGAATGAGCATGTGCACTATGTGTAATGGGAAAATGGAAATGTAGAATCGGGGGTAGTATTTACTAGAATGTATGAAATGAAAAAGGAATATTCTCTATAAACACATGAAAATAATTAGACAAAATTGAATCAGATAGATAATGTATTGAATAAAGAGATTCTTCTCTTTCTTGAGAATTTTAGGAAGGTGTGTGTGCAGTATATGCAATGGGAAAATGGCAATGTAAAAGTGGATAAACTCAAGAGGTTTTGTATTGTGTATGAATTTGTGCAAGAAAAGAAAGTGAGAGATGATTGTATAAGTGGAGTTGAAAAAATGAAGTCAAATATTCTTGAACTTAAGAATTCCATGGAACAAATACAATTGGAAATAAATGATAAGGATAAGGAAAAATTAGATCTAAGTGAAAAAAAAGAGAAGCAATTGGGTGGAGACATGAAATTCTTATCTAAAAAGGTAGACAAGTCTTGTAAAGAACATGTCAAAACAAAAATCTACATTCTCTAATCATGAGGACACTCTCAAAGATGAGAAAAAATTGGTTGCAAATCTACATAAAATTATTCAAGGCATAAAAAACTCTATCTAGAAGAAAGGGATGTTCATGTCCTAAGGGTTGATGAGAGAGTAGCTGATCTAAAGCTTCAAGTAAAATATATGGAAAATAAGTTAGAATAACATGAAAAGTAATAGTAGGGGGTGTTAATAGGTAAGAGGAGTGGGGATAAGGAACAATGTGTTAATGATCAACTTGTAAATGCAAAGGAAATAATTGGAAGTGTTGAAACTGTAGCAAAACAACAGAAGACTAAAATTAGCCACATTGAAAAGGAAGTAAAAGATAATAATATTTTATGATCAAAAGAAAAGGAGGTTAATGCTATTGAGGGAGAGTTGCACTCTAAAAGACATGAATTTGAGAAAATAAATTCAATAATGAGAATTTTTTCCTATGAAGAAGGGTGCATGGAGACATTAGAAAAAAAATGTTTTCAAGAATTTAAGGTAGTTCAGAAGTTGAAGGTTGATATTAGGCACCTCAAGGCTCAATTAGGAAATGCTCAATTTACCTATAGTGATCCTGTAAAGCATTTTGATAGATCAAAAGTCAAAGGTGTTGTTGCACAACATATAAAATTTTAAACTATATTAAAGGTAATTTTTTAAGGTGAGTTTCATTACACTCATGTTGTGTAAATAACAAAAGGTTTTAATTACATTAATACTATTTTCTAAAATTGGAGGTTGACACTAGGTGTTATGAAACCTGCAACCCACATATTGTTGCAAAACCCTCTACACATAACAACCTAGTTGGTTAGTCACCCCTTAGGTCAATTTGGATATTTTATGTATCCCCCACCTATAACCCCTCACTGAGCTCTCCACCCTTGAGCTTTGAGCAAGCACAATTAAATAACTTGCAACCCACTGCATTTTCCAACCTGCCATTATTTTGTGCATTTATTTTTTAATCAGATGAAGAAATTAAAATGCAACTTTTACTCTAACTAATAGTTGTGATATATTTTGAAGCTAACTTTCATTGCATTATTATTATGTAAATAACAAAAAAAAATTATTACATTCATAATGTTATGTAAAATTACAAGTTGGAAAATGCTAGGTGTTATGAAACCTACAACCCATATATTATTTTAAAACTATAAACACATAACAACCAAATTGGTTAGTCACCCCTCAGCTCAATTTGGTTAGTTTTATGTATCCCCAAAATGAAACCACTCCCTAAGTATCTCTCCATTGTTTAGCTTTGAAAATGTGGAATGAAATAAAAGACAATCCACATTTTGTTTTCCAACATGTAGGTAATCAAGTACACTTCTCATTTTTGTTCATTTATTTTTCCATCATATGAGAAAATTGAAACACAATTTTTACTCTAAATTACTATTCTAGTAATTTTAGTCAACCTAAAAGATATAACCAACCCTCACCCAAACATTGTTCATTTGTATTTGTGGATGAGATAAAAATACTTGAATCAAATTCTCCATTAGAAAATACCTTCATTTCACTTGATTCAATAGGATCTTCAAGTTATAATATTGAAGAAGATGATGTTCTATAATTATAAGTAGATTCGTCCTCAAAAAATTGTGTATCTCTATTTGTGACCAATTTGTCCTCAAAAGAATCAACTTCTACATCACTCGAGTCATCTACATCTTCAACAAAATGTTGTAGTCTGATTGAATTTTCAAAATATGTTTTTTTTCCATATTTATCACACAAAGCTTCATTCACAACATTTTTGAATGGTAGAGAATTTATGTCAAGAATATTTTCCCTAGTTAATGCTTGAATAGAGTCAGATATCAAAATTCTATAACCAACTTTCTCATCTAATGAGAAAGTAGTAATTATAGTGTGTCTAATTGTGACTTAGACTAAATTGGGAATTGAGCATTCCTTGTATGAATGTGCTTTAGGAGCTTCAACACCTCACTCATTGAAGTTCCAATCTTTTCCTCTCAATATTAATATGTGTTCATATTCAAAGAAATGAAAACCACAGGGAATTAAATATGTTTTGTGCATGCTGCAATTATTGCATTCCATGAGGTGAAATTTCTTTGAGACATTCTATCTAACAAAGTGCCCTCTCTATGGTTCAAATTTTGCATGCATTCCTATGCAAGTAAGGAAGTTTACATGCTTGGTCTATGCTTCCATATTTTGCATGCTTTTTTACTGAAACAAGTGCATTTATAACACCTAGAATCAACATTGTTAAAAGATATATCTCCAAAGACCTTGAAATGGCTTATGTGTTTCTTCATGCATTTTCCATTATTAAAAAGAACAACTCAAGTCTTAATATTGGTGTCTATGGTGGCAACATTGTTAGTACCATCATAATGCCTACATGTATTGGACCTTTGCTATATATGATAGGCTAATTATAGCTTGAAGAGCCATGCAAATACCTTCTCATGATAAACATTTACCAATATAATCATTATTATCATTTCCCAATTCTAAGGTACAACCCTTGCATTAAGGGAACACCTCAAAATTCTAACCTACACTTATTGTATGTTTGATGATTTTAGGGAAAGCATTATGTCAAAATCCTATTAAATTTCCAACATGATGAAGCTAAGCTATTGATTTAGTCCTTTTTGATCCAAATAAATCTATTGATTCATCCCCATTTCCAACAACCCATATGTATCTAGGGCGGTCATAGCCATTGATTCCAAATAGTCCTCTATATTTCCATACAAACTAAATGCTCCACATTTTGAATGTGTATTAGATTCTAGGGTTTGAAATAAAATCATTATATTACTTTTTCAAGAAAATATTGAATGTGAGCTCATGCTTTGATGGATGTTCATGACATATGTCAAATAGTTCACATGCCTTATCTATTCCTTCAAATTTCCTCTTTCATGTCTCTGCTTTCCCATCCCTGCATGTACATGAGAAATAGTAGTTTACTTGTATTTCTATGAGGGAATTCACAATTACAACACCTGCTAAAATACTTTCACACTTTGATAAGATTTTTTACTTCGTCTATATTTATGACAAAGATGCATCCCATGGAGACAATAGACTAAAGAATTATCTTAATAATCTCAACTATAATATCTAGATGCTTACTATTTGTTGGTGACGTGGACTTCTGTCTTCTCAGCATTTAATCTCCCCTACCTATGTAGCTCTTTCTCTAGACTATCGCATTTAATTCTTCCCTCCTCCTATTTTCTTCTATACTCTTCTACATTCTTCCTTGTTTCTAGACTCTTCTTTTGTTGGCATATTCCTCAAGCTTCTCTATTGTTGGGTAAAAACTATGTTTTGTTAAAAAAGGAAAAATACTTCTTTTTTTTATGTATGAAAAATGGCATGAAAAAGAAGAGCGCTGGCAGCTTTGTTTTTTAAGAAGGCATAAATAGAAAAAAACCTTTCTTTGTTTTGTTCTTTCTGCTATAAATTTCTTCTTTAATATTCTATAGGTTGTGTTGTTTGTTTCTCTGTCTCCAATAGAGTGGTATTAGAGCGGCATTGGAGTAGAAAGGAAAGAGGATAGCCTGTGAGAGCTATGTGCAGAGAGGAGGAAGGTAGCACCTATCAAATGAATTAAGGGAATGCATGAGAAATGACATATGTTTATTTCTGAAGACTATGTCAAAAGGCAGAGAGGAATTTGAAAGAGGAGGCCACGTTGACAAAAGAGAATTTGCAGCAGTCAAAGAAAAAGTTGTCGCATGTGGGAAAAGATCACTGGTCAAACCATAAGGAGAGTTAAAGGCATTACAGACTATAGAAAAGGTAACTCGTAATATACAAAGTTTGTATGAATCACGGATTTTTTTTAATTTCAGAGATTGGAAAAGGAAACAGAGGAATAGCAAGCAGTAAGGAGAGGCAAAGTTTTTAGAAAATCATGGCAGTAACAAGTGGAAGCATTGCACAACCTCAGATTCCAGTCTTTAATGGTAAAAATTATGATTATTGGAGCATAAAAATGAAAACCTTGTTTTGCTCCCAAGATGTTTGGGACTTGCTTGAAAATGGGTTTCCTGAATTAGTAGACCAACAAACATTTCAGGCACTTTCACAAGCTGAGAAGGATCTTTCGAAGGAAAACAAGAAGAAGGATGCTAAAGCATTGTTTATCATTCAACAGGTAATGGAAGAATCAATCTTTCCAAAAGTTTCAGCTGCCACAAGATCAAAATAGGCATGGGAAAGTTTGCAAACAGCTTACCAAGGCATAGACAAGGTGAAAATAGAAAAATTACAAATTCTTATAAGGGATTTTGAAAATATGCAAATGAAAGATTTAGACTCAATAGACTCATTCTTCACTCATGCAATGACAATAGTAAATCAGATCAAATCTTATGGAGACACCATTTAAGATCAAAAGGTTGTAGAGAAATTACTCAGAAGCTTATCAACAAAGTTTGATCTAGTTGTAGTAGCTATTTTGGAGGCCAAAGACCTTACTCAGCTATCAGTAGAAGAAGAATTAATGGGATCACTCTTAGTACATGAGAAAATATTAAATCGATCAGGGTCATCATGATTGGAGAATGCATTCAAGACTCAACTCTCATTTGGTAGAACAAGAGGAAGATCAAATTATAGCAGAGGCAGAGGACGTTTTACACCAAGAAGAGGAAGAGAAAATACACAATTTGAGAGTAGAAGACTAGAATCAAGCCCACATGCACATTCTTCACCAATAAGAGGAAGGGGGAGCAACCATACTCATAGCCATCATCAAGGAGAAAGGTATGATAAATCCAACATCCAATGTCATTATTGCAATAAATCTGGGCATTATGCATCTGAATGTAGAAAAAGGCAATATGACATGAATAAACAAAAGGAACATTTTACAAATGAAAAAAAGCCCAACACTAGTGAAGAAAACACTATATTGATAACATGTAATGTAGCACAAGAGAGCTCCAAAGAAGTGTGGTTCTTAGATAGTAGTTGCAGTAATCATATGAGTGGGAGTAAAGAGATGTTTGCAACAATGGACGACTCAGTAAAATCAGAAGTAAAATTGGGAAATGATCAATGAGTTTTAGTCATGGGCAAAGGGTCAATTAACATAAAAACTAAACAAGGTGAGGAAAAACATATTTTAGATGTTTACTATGTTCTTGGATTGCAACACAATCTCATAAGCATTGGGAAACTAGTGCAAAAAGGATATAGAATATACTTTGAAAATGGTGAATGTGTGATTCTAGACAAGAAACCAAGCAATAGGCTGATTGCAAAAGTTGAGATGACAAAAAATAGGATGTTTCCACTTAGAATCCAAAGTGAACTATTTTTACAGCCACAAGGATTTGAAAAAGTTGTTGAGTTATCTTTCAAAGCTTCATACAAAAATGAATCTTGGTTATGGCATTTAAGACTTGGGCATTTAAACTTCAAAGGGTTGTAGTTGTTATATAAGAAAATAATGGTACATGGATTGCCACCAATAGAGCCACTTACAACAACATGTGAGAGTTGCATATTGGAAAAGCAACATAGGAAAACATTTCCAGTTGGAGAGTCTTATAAAGAAAATCATCCACTTGAGATAGTGCATTCAGACCTTTGTGGACCTATGCAAACACCATCCATAAGTGGAAAACTCTATTTCTTGACATTTATTGATGATTTCAGCATAAAAGTATGGGTTTATTTCTTAAAATAAAAATCATATGCATTTACTGTTTTTAAAGAGTTCAAGGCAAAGGTTGGGAAAGAAATTGGATACTACATCAAAAAATTGAGAACCGATCAAGGTGGAGACTACATATCAAATGATTTTCACAAATTTTTGCAAAGAAAATGGCATAAGAAAACAATTTACAGCAAGGTATACTCCTCAACAAAATGGAGTAGTTGAGAGAAAGAATAGAACAATCATGGAAATGGCATGAAGTATGATAAAAGAAAAACATCTACCAAATGAGTATTGGGCTGAAGCAGTTACATGTTCGATATACATATTGAATAGATATCTAACAAAGGAAGTGATAAACAAAACACCAGAAGAAGCTTGGAGAAAAAGGAAGCTTAATATAACACATTTGAGAGTCTTTGGATGCGTGGCATACTCATTTATACCTCAAGAGTTGAGAAGGAAATTAGATGGTAGAGGAGAGAAGTGCATATTTGTGGGATATAGTGAACAATTCAAGGCATATAAGCTATACAATCCTATCACAAAGAAGCTGATAATAAGCCATGATGTTGAGTTTGTTGAAGAAGAAGCATGGGATGGTAGCATAGACAAAACAACTAGAGTTGCAGCAAGTGTTCCACAAGAGAATGAAGAGAATGAGACTCAAGGTGTAAATCCTACTACACAAGCAAATGTTCCTACAACACCTTCAAGGGAACCTACCACTCCAAATCCAACTACTCCAGCAAGTAATAACAGCAGTGAGTCCTCTAGTCCAACACTTGCATCACTAAGGTCAAGGTCCATAAACACTTCAAAGAAGACATGTAGTTTAAGAGAAATTTATGATGAAATACAAGAGGCTGAAAATGATGACCTATGCACTAATTTTGTATTCTTAGCACAAGCTGATCCAATTTATTTTGAATAGGCAATTAAGGATGACAAATGGATTGCAGCCATGGATGAAGAAATTTAGTCAATAGAAAAGAATCAAACTTGGGATCTAGTAGAGCTTCCTAAAGGCAAGGATGTGATTAGAGTTAAATGGGTTTACCAAAAAAAGTATAATACTAATGGAAAAGTAGAGAAACACAAGGCAAGACTAGTAGCTAAAGGTTTCACACAACAATTGGGCATAGACTACAATGAAACATTTGCACCCGTGGCAAGATTGGATACCATTAGAATGGTCTTATCTATTGCAGCTCAAAACAATTGGAGGGTTTATCAAATGGACGTTAAATCAGCATTTTTGAATGGCATCCTAGAAGAAGAAATTTATATAAAACAGCCACCTGGTTATGAAGTTTTTGGAGAAGAACATAAGGTATGCAAACTAAAAAAGGCATTATATGGTTTGAAGCAAGCTCCTAGAGCTTGGTATAGCAGAATAGATTCTTATTTTGTGAACAATGGGTTTAACAAGTGTGGCAATGAACCAACTTTGTATGTCAAATTGAATGAAGGAGAAATCTTGGTAGTGTGCATGTATGTAGATGATTTGATATTCACAGGCAACATGTGAATTGATTCATTCAAGTCAGCCATGAAAAGAGAATTTGATATGACTGATTTGGGGCTCATGAGATTTTTTCTTGGGATAGAAGTTAGCCAGAATTAGCAAGGCATCTTTATGTGTAAAATTAAGTATGCTAATGACTTGCTGAACAGATTTAAGATGAAAAATGTGAATCTAGCACCTACACCTATTGCATTGGGTTTAAAACTTAGCAAGGATGACAAAAGTCCTAGTGTTGATGCAATTTTATTCAAAAGATTAGTTGGAAGCCTTAAGTATCTAACCGCCACAAGGCCGAATATCATGTATGGGGTTAGTCTATTTCTAGATTCATGGACAAACCAAAGGAATCACATTTGAAAGCTGGAAAAAGAATTTTAAGGTATATAGCTGGAACAAAGAGCTTTGGGATTTTGTGTACATTTTTAGATGATTACAAACTGATTGGATATATAGATAGTGATTGGGGAGGTAGCATGGATGATAGAAAGAGAACTTCAGGGTATATCTTCCATCTAGGATCAGGTGCTATCTCATGGGCATCGAAAAAACAACCACTTGTGACACTCTCATTAGCTGAAGCGGAATATGTTGCAGCCACATTAGTAGCTTGCCAAGCAGTATGGATGTGAAGAATACTTTCAGATTTGAGGTATCCACAAGAAGAACCTACATAAATTTTTTGTGATAATAATTCAACAATTGCTTTATCTAAAAATCGTGTTTTTCATAAACAAATCAAGCATATTGATACACGATATCATTTCATCCGAGAATTGGTGAACAATGGTGACATATATCTTGAGTTTTGTAGGTTCGAAGAACAACTGGCAGACATCTTCATGATGCCACTTGCAAGGAATGTTTTTGAACATCTCTGAGAAGGAATTGGAATTGTAGACCTACATGGCAGTGAAGATTAAGAGGGAGTGTTGGTGACATGGACTTCTGTCTTCTCAGCATTAAATCTCCCCTGCCTCCATAGCTCTTTCTCTCCTACCACATTTAATTCTTCCCTCCTCCTTCTATCTTTTTCTATACTCTTCTACATTCTTCCTTGTTTCTAGACTCTTCTTTTTTTGGTGTATTCCTCAAGCTTCTCTATTGCTGGGTAAAAACTATGTTTTGTAAAAAAAGGAAAAATACTCTATTTTTTGATGTATGAAAAATGGCATGAAAAAGAAGAGCGTTGGAAGCTCTATTTTTGAAGAAGGCATAAATAGAAAAAAACCTTTCTTTGTTCTATGCTTTGTGCTATAAATTTTTTTTTTAATATTCTAAAGGTTGTGTTGTTTGTTTCTCTCTGTCTCCAATACTATCAATAGGAGACCAATCCTTAATTGTAATCTGAGAAATAATAAGCTTTAGATCTGTAATGAAGATGAAATCATTATCATAGCTATAATAAATTTTGTGAACTATTTTTGTGAGCTCATTTAAGCCTAGACATATGGTCTCAAGATTATTTGCATGTCTACGTAAGTAGAAAAATGGCTATAATCGATTCACAGTGATCACAAATAGAAGTTTCATGAATTTCTCAATCACTGTGGGTAGCAAAAATGTTTTGTTAGGTAGTTATACGAGAGATTTGGTTCAATTTGAATCAATTCAGTAGCCAAATTTTTTTAAAGCAAGTGCAATTTTTAAAAAAAAAATACTTGTTGTCAAATGTTTTACACCCCATTACCCACCGTTAATGCAACACCAATGAACTTTAAATGATGTATGCATGCTATGCATGTTTTATATGCCATGTTTTATGTGTTTTTGTATGTACATAAGTGCATTTTATCGAGAGATTAGCTACGTCCCTACTTGACACCAGTCTTTATTAAATTTTGATTCTATTTTTATGTCGAAGGCATCTCTTCATATGAGAGTGCCAAGCAAATATTGTCCATAAGTGGTTGAAAAGCCTCGACAACCCTTGCAAGTCAGTTAAACAAATCTCAGTCATTCATCACTTTTTGACATTTTTTCAATTGTTTTTCGCTACTTTTTACTGCTTTCCTCGCCGCTTATTACTACTTTCCCTATTGTTATTGCTTTTCGCTCCAAACTCGTCCTCGTTGGTATTGACCTATCATTCCTCCAATTTGATGAGTTACAGCCTAAAAATATAGTTTCAAGAAGGGTTTTAGTGTATGTTTATTAAAAAAAAATTACAACGAAGATCCTAATAATGAGCACATTTAGATTTCAACATTATGACATCCTTTATCCTATGTAGTTAAGTATATATTAGCATAACAAATATATAATGTAAATTTTCTATAATAAAAAAATAATTATAAATATATATATATATATATATATATATAATTACTAATTAATAATTATTATATTCTTATTTAATACAAAATATAATTATATTTATAAATATATATAATAGTATATATAGGTTATATTATTATATATTATATTCTAGAATACAAAATATTAAACATAAGTATGAAATTATTATAATTAATATATTTCTATATAGATCAAATTAAATTAACTTAAAAATCTTTGGATAAGTTAAGAAGAAGAAAACTATATGTATGTTAATATAAAATAAAATTGATAATATAATAATAGCAATAATCATAATAATAATAATATATAAACAATATCAATTTAAAAATGATTTATCAATTGATCTCATATACTACACAAATATAATTATTCAAAAATAAACCACATTTTCCCCTAAATGACCTTCCACACCTCTCGACACACCCATTGCACACCAACGTGCAATTGCTAGCTTCTATTGAATTTAGGGTATTGTGGGGTGCAAACAGAATAAAAAACACGTTTTGGAACATTCAATGTCCTGCAAGCTAAACAACAAGTTATATTGTAAGTAAAAATATTCAAGACAAGGCATAAATAACATGACTGCCCATTATGATGTTGAGATTGGGTTTTGTTCCCATTGTTGTAGTTTCTTCTTCTGCCATGGCGAAGGAGTTCTTGAAAACCCTTGATATGGTTTTTACCAGCTGACCTTATCTCCTTAGCCTCTTACTCTTGCAGGAAAATATATTAGCTATAATTTCAAGCATCTTGTATTATCTCCTTCTAGGCCTTATCGGAGACACATGAGGAAGCTATGCGTCGTAGGACTGTTGAATACCAAAAGGATCGATTCCTTCAGATGTGTACGAGAGGATGAAATACTATTCGCTATCCGTTCAGTGTGGGAGATGTCTGGATAGGGTAGGAAGCCTGTTAATCTGACCAACGTGATTTCATCGTTTGTGTAGGCAGAAATGTGGCAAATCCTTTGTGGTACCAAAATTTCTTTTCATGGTGCTGCTCATATGGGTGGTCATAGCAAGGAGATAAAGAAGATGGCATCAGAAGTGGCAGCTATACTAGGAGTTGTCAATATTGGGGACTTTATTCCTTACTTAGACTAGTTAGACTTGCAAGGAGTGAAGCGACGCATGAAGAAGGTACACAATTCCTTTGACCAAGTGATAAGGAAAATGATAGAGGAACTATTGAGTTTGAAAAACAGAATGAAAAGGAAATTGCAGAAATAAAACAGAGATCACACAAATAACACAGACACAATAGTTATAGCGGTTCACCCAGATGGGCTATGTCCACTCTTAACAGGGGTCATAATCATCTTTATTATCTCAGGTCTTAGATACCACTCTTGCATTGAGCAACCACCTACGGTATAATATGTTCACTCCACATATACTTCAACCGACGCTGATTTCATAGAAGGTAACGGTTCTACCAACATCTGGAAGATGCCTCAGTTACAATAGGGGGGGCAGAGTAACTGCCAATACTAGCAACTGTTGGGATTCATGGACCCAACAATCTCCCACTTGAATCCCAACGAGAGCTACAAGATATATACCAAACAATCCCTGCTAAGCCAGTTACACTTAGTTTTTCCAAAGTCCGAGAGAAGCTCTACAAAATTTGAACTTCTCTCTCGACACAACCTTCGTCAAGGCATCCACTGGGTTTACTTTTGTGTCAATTTTCTACACCTGTAGTGTACCTTTAGCAATGACATGTCTGATAAAATAATATCGTAGCTCAATGTGCTTTGTCCGACTCTGAAATACAAAATTTTTAGCCAAGTGAATAGCACTATTACTATCACAGAAAATTGTAAAGAAAGATTGCTTACAACATAATTTGCCAAACAACTGCTACAACCGAATCATCTCCTTAGCTCCTTCAATTAGAGCAATATACTCAGCTTCGGTAGATGAAAGTGCAACCACCTATTGCAATCAGGAAACCCAACTAATCACTGCCCCAGCAAAAGTAAACACATAGCCTATAGTGGATCTCCATTTATCCAAGTCTCCAGCCATGTCCAAATCTACAAATCCACACAACTGAGCATCCTGAGTACTAGAACATAAGACATAATTTGAGGTACCCTTCAAATATCAAAAAATCCATTGAACCGCCTGCCAATGAGATTTACCCGGATTACTCATAAATCTGCTC
>CM021105.1:512613576-512873533 GCA_007115665.2 Sequoiadendron giganteum
CCCAAAACAAAACGAATAGTTTGCATTTTTACAACTGGTGAAAACATTTCATTAAAATCAATACCTTTTTGCTGATCAAAGCCCTTCACCACTAATCTGGCCCTGTACCGTTTTCGTCCTCCATCTTCTTCTTTAATACGGTAAACCCATTTTTTTTTCAATTTGTTTTTATTTAATGGAATAGAAACCAAATCCCATGTATTTGTTGCACGCAAAGACTCCATTTCTTCATTCATCGCCTCCATCCATTTTAAGGAATTTGCATCTTTGGGAGCTTGTTTAAAAGTTGCAGGCTTTGTTGTATCACAAAGCAATAGTTCATAATTGTCAGATAACAACAACTCGTAGTCAACATATTTAGTTGATTTCTTTCTTGGCCTAGTAGATCTCCAGAGTTGAGGACCTTGTTGCTCTATATTGTCATCATTTCTCTGTGGTTCTACATTTTCAATATCAAATGACAAATTTGAATGAGGCCCTTGTAAATCAACACTCCCCTACAGACTTCTCAATTCTCTGTGTTCATTATTTAATTGCCTAAAAGTGGTAACAGGCTACAAATCAATGTTCGATGCCAGAGATGAAAATGGCTCCTCACAGCCACGCCTGACAGAGACCAAGGGAGGCATCTCAGTAACATTCAGAGGTTGTGCTCCATGTAAGGAATGCGCACTAGCTGGTAAAGGCTGCGATAACAAACTAGAAGGCAATGCTTCAAAGAATAGAGGATGCATGAGGTCTGCCATAAGTTGTGAGGGGTCGACTAACAACTGCGTGGACAGAGAGGAAGGCAGCAATATAGGTGGAGGCTGCATTTGAGTAGGAATAGGCAGCAATGTGTGCATAGAGACATTTGGAGGCTAGGCATAGAACCATAGGGAGTGTTCGCAAGGCTTGTAAGAGGCTACAAATGAATTTGAGGAGGCAGCGGTTTACTTATGATAGGTTGTGTTTCTTCAAGACAATGTTGCATACTGGTAACAGGGGTGCCAATATTTAAAGGCAGAGATGGCTATGTAGAAACAAGGGTGGTACTATTTGAGGAAACTACTAAAGGCTTGGAGAATGTAATAGAAGGTTTCCTGACACAACCATTATCAAATAAATCAACATCAAGATATTCATCTGAAGATGTGTTCTGAGGTTGCAAACTTGGAAACTTTTCTTCATTGAAGATAATATCTCAGCTATGAACAATCCTTTTAGCGACGGGATCCCATAGCCGAGAAAAATACACCTCTTGGATTTGAAATCAAGCTTTGCTCGCTATTGTTTGGGAATATGCACGAACGCTTCATAGCCAAAAACCCGCAAATGGTGATGTGAAATTATTTTCCCAAGCCATCACTCTTCTAGAATGTCAAAGTCCAAATGGGATGATGGAGCATGATTGATTAAATAGATTGTAGTGTTACATGCCTCTACCCAAAACTCTTTTCCTAAACCAGCATTGGAGAGCATGCACCTAGCTCTCTCTAAAATAGTTTGATTCAGCCTCTCAGCAGCACCATTCTCCTAAGGTGTGAATGGTACCACTTTAATTCTTCGAATGTCATGTCTACACAAAATGTGTCAAACTCCGAAGAGAAAAACTCGCCTCCATTGTCAATTTTGAAACATTTAATTTTAGTTCCAACTTGATTTTCAACAAGGGCTTTGAAAGCTTTAAATTTTGAAAATACTTCTGATTTTTTATGCAACATATAAATCCAAATTTTGCATGTGTAGTCATCAAGAAAAGTCAAAAAATAATTTGCACCACCAAATGATGTTACCTCAGTGGGACCAAAGACATCAGAATGCATGAGTTCCAATGGAGAGGTTTTAGTATCATGGCCCATTTTTAAAAAATTGCTCCTGTTTTGTTTGCCATAAAGGCAATGTTCACACAAATCCAGATCTATAGATTTGAGGCCAGGAAGTTGCCCACGTTGTAGCATAACTTCTAATCCTTTCTTGCTCATATGTCTGAGCCTTTTGTGCCATTGTCAAAACTGCTCCCACTTCATCCTTACATTCTAAAACATACAAGTTTCCCAATTTCTTTCCTTTAGCAAGCACCAATACAACTTTTGTTACTTTCCAAAAATTTAAACCGAAATTAACATTGAACCCTTGAGCATACAATTGTCCTATAGAAATTAAATTTCTTTGGAGTGTAGGAATATGCCTTATGTCCTTCAATAACCATTTATTACCATTTTTCAAAGACAATAACACATCGCCCTTTCCTATAATATCACATTCCTTATTATCACCCAAAAAAACTTTGCCAAACATACCTTCCTGATAATTGATAAAAGCATTCTATCATGGAGTAGCATGAAATGAAGTGCCGGAGTCAAGTACCCAGGAAGTTGTAGTTGTGTCACCTGCAGATAGGATCAAAACACCATCATCAACAACATTAACTTCATTGTTACTTACTTTGTCTTGAGCCATTTTATAGTTCCAATAGTTTTTCTTTGAATGTCCAGGTTTCCCACAAAACTAGTAGGCACCATTTTTGCCCCTTGACTTCGATCTATGAGCAGATTTCAATCTTTTTCTATTGTAGTTTCTACTTCTATCTTGACTTCTTCGCCAATTGCTAGTGCTAACTGCAGTCAAAGCATCACCCGAAGAAGGCTCTGAATGTTTTCGTCTCATATCTTCGCTGAGAAGAGTGGCTGCAACATCATTGAATTTTAACTTGCTTTTGGCAGCCACCAAAGTACTCACTACCATCACCACACCTTCCCAGCTATTCGGCAAAGAGTAGAGTAATAAAATAGCTTTGATCTCATCATCTAGGTTAATACCCACAGAGATTAACTAAGAGACTAAAGTATTGAATTCATTTAAGTGATTTGACATTACTCCCCCTTCTTGCATTTTCAAGTTATATAATTTCTTCATAATAAATACCTTGTTGGAAGTTGATGCAATCTCATACAGGGATGATAATTTTTCCCAGAGCTCCTTCGTGGTCTTCTCAGCTGAGACATTGAAGAGCACATTGCTGGAAAGTGATAAGAAAATAGTTGTTTGAGCTTTCATGTCCATCTTCTCCCAATCTTCATCCGATATTGAACCCTTTCCTTTGGTTTTTCCAAGCAAAGCACGTGATAGGTCTTGCTTGATCAATAATGACTCCATTTGGACTTTCCACAGTCCAAAATTCCGACTTGCAAATTTTTCTATCTTCCATTTGTCTGCTTCTTCCATGGCTCCAGAAAATCTTCACCAATTTCCGAAAACCAAAATCTGCACCAAGCTCAACGTGCTTGATACAAATTGTTGAGTTTGAAAAACAGAACGAAAAGGAAATTGCAGAAATAAAACAGAGATCACACAAATAACACAGACACAATAGTTACAATGGTTCACCCAGATGAGCTACGTCCACTCTTAATAGGGGTCATAATCATCTTTATTATCTCAGGTCTTAGATACCACTCTTACACTGAGCAACCACCTACAGTATAATATGTTCACTCCACATATACTTCAACCGACACCGGTTACATAGAAGGTAACGGTTCTGCCAGCATCTGGAAGATGCGTCGGTTACAAAAGGTGGGGGCCAGAGTAACTACCAATACTGGCAACTATTGGGATTCACCGACCCAACAGGAACACCAGCAGTGCAGGAGGAAGTTGCAGCAGCAGCAGTAGCAGCAGCCTGCTGTAAGGACATAATTGACGTGCTCTTGGAAATGGAGAGCCTCGATGGAAGGGAAATCACAGAAGAAAACATTAAAGCCATTGTTTTTGTACATATTCACTTCTTATTACGTCGTAATTTGTTCCACTGCAGCGGCAGTTTTTACGTGTATACAGAAACTCCGAATGCCATTTTTTAGTGTAGGGTAAAACGTGGAGGCAGCTGCGGCATTTTACCGTAAATTTCCGTGTACATAAAAACGGCTATTGGAAACAATTTTTCCCACCTGAAACTAACTTTCAATGTTCGACTAAATATTTTCGGCACCGTTGAAAACTCTGGATAACGTGTTTTGGTGTGGTATAGACTTTTAGTACGCAATTGTCATAATACTTCAGAAAATGCTCACGAACCGTTGTCGGCTGAAGACAAGCAAGGCGGTAAAAAAGTAGTATGATGTGTAGCATACGGTGAAAGTGTCGCAGAGGGAAGAAGTAATGGGACGTGTCATCAGGAATATTGGACAAAGTATCGCCCCTTGCACCGCCATCATGCCCTCTCCATTCCATCTTCTTTGTTGACCATTCCATCTTTACCCATTCGCACACAGGGGTGAACTACTTTTTGGCTGGCTGTATATGGTTTCTAATGCGAAGGAGATTCATCCACAGGCAGAGGCTATCATGATCATACAAATCAAAATCATCCTGTTTCAGTCAGTTTAGAATGTCAACAATTTTAGCTTGCAATAACAACGACTTTTGTTTGCTATACGGAACTTCCAATGGCGAAGAAGTGATCACTTCAACGTTTTCTGCAGAAACGGAAAGACAGGTATGTAGAGCCTCTTGTTTGATTTAAGATGGCGATATCTTGAATATCTTGTGGTTAGTCCTACATGTAAACAAAAGTTTAATATACATGTATCTCAAAGTAACGAAGAAATTCCAAGCCTTAGATTGCAAAATACTAGAGAAAAAATTGAAGGAAAAGTGATGAATATGGTGAATACTGTAGTTGCAATGGATCAGATCCAAGAGAGTATGCGTGCGTGTGAATGGGCTTGCAAGCATCAACAGTACTCTATATTCACGTTGCTTCATGTACAGACCCCTGGGAAAAGTTCATCACCCATGAAGTAGACTTTGCGAACATCGACAAGGTCCTTTGACTACATGATGCAAGGACAGAGCTTGAGATGTGTAATTAATGTGCATGCTTAGAGAGTGGAGAAGATGCGAGTTCTTTTGGAGGTTTTGGTTTGTAGAGTTTGATGAATTGTTAAAAGATGGATTTGATTTTTTGAGTGCTTTTTTTTAAAGAATTTATCTTATCATGGATTTAAAAACCCAATTACTATTATGTGAGTTTTAATACTTCTTTTCTCTAAATATTGTAAATAAATTTTTTTTTTGAAATTGGAATAAAAACTATATATTTGAGATTTTAGTTGTTTCACTTATTTTATGTGGTTGTGACGTTTGGTGCTTGTAGTATTTTTTGAAAGATCATTTCTATAGGTATATTTTTATGTGAAATTTAATAATTAATTTTACATTAATTTTGTGGAGTCAAACTATGAATAGATACTTGGGATATGAACATACTATGGTCAATTTAAATAACAATAGAGTATTTCCTATTGTTAAAGTTGAAATAGAGTTATGAAAAAATTGGCTTAAACAATAGGCATAAAAGATAGCAACCAAAATCAGTAAATATATATAAGTTATACATACTCAAAAAATTTAAAGAATAATTGTGAATCTAAAGAACCTAATATTTTGTAAAAAATGAATCTAAAGAATCTAATATTTTGTAAAAAATAAACTCTGAATGCCATTTTTTAGTGTAGGGTAAAACATGGAGGTGGTGACAAAGCATATTAACTATCATTGTTGATGGCTTTAAAAGTATATACATTAAAACTCCAAATGACAGCGTCTATTTATCGAAAGATTTCCATCTCTCTGAGACGACGTGATGACATAGATGTGTGCAAACCAGAGAGATTTTTGGAATGGTGACCCAATAACATGGAAGGTTTTCCTGACCCAAGAGGAGTGCAATAAAGGTACATAAAATTGAACACATGAGTCTATTTAGCACCTCATTTCATTATGTTCAACAACCATTGTCAGCGAGTTCTTTGGTAACTTACCTGAAAAAAGCCTGTAAATTACTCTATTGTGGCTTCCACAAATCCAATTTGTTGCTTGTTTAAATAGATTTTGGATGGTAATGAATTTCCTAGATTAATGCCTCTCAATCGTGTTGATGCATTAATTGTTGTTTCCTGAACAGACGGCTTATGCAGCCACCAGGTATGCATTCCTTCATGCACTTTTGTTTTGTCTTTTACCATTTACGATGTTTGACTCTTCTGATTTTTTACAGTCTTCTCTACAACCGAGGCATTTATCCTGAAAATAAATTCAGTAAGGTGGGGAAATATGGCATTCCCATGTTGCTCCTATCCTGAAGAGCAATATTCGATCTTCAATTAGTGGATACCCAATTTGTATATGTCTACAATTTGGAGAATTCTCATTGAAATATTGGATGTACCCATTTTTCATATATGCTCAAGTATTTGATGCTCATTTGGTATCTCTCTCTCAAGTAGTGAAAACCCATTTTGTGCATGTCTTCAAATAGTTATTTGAGATATAATGGGATTTTATATAGATTTGGACATTTTATTTCATAGTAAAAAAATGGAATAAAAGAAGCATCCATGGTGTGATCCAGTTCGAGCTTTTCAAGGAACTTGATCTATATTGGTTTTCTTCATTAGAATGGGACATGCAACCTTTGGTTGTTTGGATAATGCCAACCCCTTCAGGTCTTTTACTTCATATCCTTATTGGACAATCCTAAATGGAAGTGATGAGGAGTTGATTGAATAGAAGCTTATGCATTTTTTACCTCCCTTACCTTACAATCAATACTCCCATATTGTATACAGCCCTGCATTTCATTCTACAATGTTCATCCCTAAATGAATTGAGTTTTTTAAGTAAAAAACTAGCGGGTGGGCAACATTGGGGTGAGGGGTTTAGGATTATTCTTTAATCTTTTTCTATTATGTTTTGAAATTTGGTGTTCGTCTAGTTTGGGAATGCTTGTGTTTAGGTTGTTTTCCATTTATATTTGAACAAGGACATGGCTTGGGTTTAAGATTTGTTGTTATTCTTTAAAAAAACTATGTAATTTGTTGAGAATTTTTCACATTTTGATTAGACATTTTTTGGACAATCTTTGGGATTGAGGGGTTTTGGGTTTTTCTTTGTTTGGGTAATAAGCTTTTTATATATCGTGTAATGTATGAGAATTTTTATTCTTGAAAAGGGGTTTGCATGATAAATTTGATGTGATAGGGTTCACTTTTGCCATGATAAATTTGATGCGATATGGTTCAATTTAAAAGTAATTTTATATGGATATGCTTGGAGGGTTGGGGAATTATCTCATTGCCAAATTCATAACCGATTTTTCAAAATTTTGTTCAACAAAGCCTGAGATTTTTATTTCTTTTATGCTTCTTTGACCTTTACTAGACTAGTGATTGCAATCAACATTGTTTGCAAGGAGATATGGTAGCTGATGGGTAGTTGTTTGACAAAGTGGAAGAGATGATCACCGCCTAACTTCCATTGCTTGAAGAAAATTAAGGTTAATGTTGATGGAGGAAGCTTGAAAAAATTAAGGCTCAATGATGATGGAGCAGTGTTGAAGAAATTAAAACCAAGAGTTGACAAAGGAGGGATGATGAAATTTAAGCCTCGTGATGAAAATTAAGGCTCAATGATGATGGAGGAGTGTTGAAGATTCAGGAAATTGAAGCCTCATAACAATGGAGAAGGCTGGAAGACATTTTAGTCTAATGACATTGGAGAAGGCATCAAGAAATTTGAGCATACTGACAATGCAAAATGCATCAAAAAAATTGAGCCAAGTGGCAATGGAGCCCTTGAAGAAGAAGATGGAGAAAGACAGTGCAAAATAATACATCGAAACAATGCAAAATAGATATCTTATGATGCTAATTATATAGATTTTATAGAAAGATAGATAAACTAGTTTATGTAAAGTCCCAATTATTCCTTTTCAATTTAATTGGTAGTTCTTGTCCTTCTTGATCTAACAAGGCTATTTACTTTTTCAAGGATATTTTCATTGCTAGAATTGAAGTGACATCTACTACGTTAGATTAGGTGATGAGTGTGATTATTTAAAATCCTAGTGTGACCAAGAAAATGCAAGAGGAAATCAATTCAGTGGTAGGCAAAGAGAGGATAGTAAGTGAGTGTGATATATCAAGCATGGAGTATGTGCAGTGTGTGGTGAAAGAGACATTGATATTATATCCTATTGTACCCTTGATGCTTCCGCATGAATCCACACAAGATCACACAGTTGTAGGATTCTTCATTCCTGAGAGAAACAGGCTTATCATCAATGCTTGGGCTATCGCAAGAGATCCATCCTTGTGGGAAAATCCCCTGGCATTCAAGCTAGAGAGATTTATAGGTAAAACTACTGATATTGTGAGAGACAAAGACTTGTTTGATATATTTTTGTTTGGAGCAAGAAGGAGAGGATGCCCAGGGGTAGGCATGGCCACTGTGAGCATGAACCTTCTTTTGGCCTAGCTCATGCATTGCTTTAAGTGGAGTGTAGAAGGGGATTTTGATATGATGAAATTCTTTAGAGCCACCATGCCTAGGAGTTTTGGCCTCCTCGCCCATCCTACATTGAGGCTATCCACCGGGCCTTAGATTTAAAACTATATTTCCCAAATTTTTAAGATTGTCATATAAGCTCTTGTGTGTCCTTTAGTGACCCACTCTAATTATTCATATTACTACTGCTAGTTATTGCACCTTGGTGTGCAATGAGTATGCCGAAGAGGTGTGGAAGGTTAATTATGAAAAGAATTGGTCTATTTTTTTTTTCATAAATTTGGGTAGTACATGAGATCAAATGGTAGGCTATTTAGAAAATGATGTTTTTGCAGAAAAATGTCTCAATGGATAAGTGATAGTTTCTAATAGCTATGCATCAACAAATAGGGATCTATTACCTTTTAATTAGGAAGATAATTGATCTCTATTACCAAAATGCTCATGTTATGTTTGCAATAGGGAGAAACAGAGAGATATGGAGAGATAGAGGGAGCAAGAGAGAGAGAGAGGGGGGGGGGGGTAAGGAGATGGAGATAGAGATAAAGATGGAAAATGAGGAGGAGAGGGAGAGATAAAGAGACATAGATATGGAAGAGAAATATATAGAAAGGGGGGAGAAGGAGATAGAGATAGACAAAAAAATGGAGAGAAATGGAGATAGAGAGGGAGTGAGAAAGAGCGAGAGGTAGATATATATGAGAAGAGAAAGAGAGAGATATATAGATATATGCGAGATAAATCGAGTTCACCAAAAATGTATTGGAAAATGATTTTTTCTTAAGTGTGGTTGAGGCTAAACAAATAAGAAGCATATAAATAAGCATAGATTAACCTAGATCCAATGATTATGCAAATTTGAGGACATATGTATTATGAAAATATTAAATTTTAATTGTGAATTCTCTCATATTGGGTATTGTAGATGGGTTGGGGAGGATGATTTTCCTCACAAGGTGTATAAATTACCAAAAAAATAAATTCATAAGTATTTTTTCAAGGGGTCCCTACTGTTGGTGTTTTAAAATGCAACCCAGCTAGGCTTTGAAATTGTCTAAGAGGTAGCCAACCTCTATATTAAATAACCACAAAGGCTAGTGCCCAACTGACAAGATTTAGTCAAAGACTGACATCTCCTACACTTTTGGCTCTGCAGGGCCAAGGTGGGTAAACCTATACAATGCCCAAAACTTAATTCACTCATACACTAACATTGCTTTATAAAGCAGATAATTCCCAATGAAAATACACTAAGGGAGGCATTAACAACTTCAAAGTTGGCTAAATTCTTAGTAACTCAACTCTCTCTCAGCCATTGGAAAGGACACACAACCAACTAAATAGTAAGATTAGAATAATTTTGCATTTATAAAATTTTCCTGAGATGCACAAGATTGAAAAATAGATCAGTGTCAATTCTAGGCCATGGAGTCAAACACATTAAAATGAATTCCCAGGAAACAGACTTCAACCAGTGGATTGAATTGTTAATGCTTTGCATCAATTGTTAGTGTCTTGCACCAACAATCCCTCTCTTGTTATCAATCAGATTCTTATTATCAAATCCCATATGCACACTTGAAATCATAATCACCTACTCATAGCATTTTAACTATTTCTTTCAAACATAACAATGAACAGAAAAAACCTACCTCATGAAACTTGAGATGATAAAGTCAAAGACACTTTGTATTATTGAATTTACATGACTCAAAGTGTACAAATATGGAGACAATATGAAGACATTCATGAATGTACAAACACCTTCATGATGTTATTTGCATAAACTAGTTGTATTTACTCATAAATTCAGAAAATTACAGCTTACAGACTCAAACAATGACTCGAAAATTACAATTCTCTATCTACCCAACCCAATACAAAAAATCAGAACCCCCTATACAATGAGAGAATAATAGAAGATATAGAAGAAGAGAAGCAAGCAGGAGCAGCCCTAAATTCGATCTGGAAATGCCATCTAGAAGCTCCATTCACCGTTGATCAAATTGAAAAGAATATCTCCTCTCCTTCCTTTGCAACGACAAACTTATTCCCTCCAACTACCTCATCTCATCATTGCCCAGTAACTGAAAACATGCCCATCTGGAGAATCTCATTATTTTCTCGAGCAGCTCCTATCTCAGCCTTTTCCTATGCAAAATTATGTTTTTGTTTCTCTTTACTTGTTGCAACAATACTTTAGCAAATAATAAACTTTGTTTGCAAAGTGAATAAATTCACTTTTTAGCCGAACATAGAATATTCAATCATAAAGTGAATTAAATTAATATTAAATTCACTTTGCTTATGCCCCCAAGTATCAAATGAATGTAAAATTCATTTTACATGATACCCACAGTGAATATTTAAATTCACTTTGTCCAATGAAAATATTAAAATATTCTCACACCCGTGGATAAAAATACTCCACCTCCATTCACATTTTTCATTCTATGGTGAAACATTTGAGATTTCACTCACAAGTAAAAAATTACTTAAAAAGAAATCATGGGCACTTAAAATATTAAAACACATTCCTCCACGGGCAAATTATTTCCAAATATTTTCCCATTTAAAAAATTTGCAATGGGCCTACCCTGTTTTTAATCACAAACATTAACTTTTGAAAAAGGCTCCTCTAATGCATTCTCGCACACCTCGCAAAAATTTTGATGGTGTCACCAAAATCCCGCGAGGTCAGTGAGGTTGGCCCTAATTCTTATTTTTTGCGAGCTCCCGAGCTCTACATTTGTTCATGCTCCTCCATCAAGCCTCCTCTCAGACCCCTCACTGGCATCCTCCATTGGCTCTGATGGAAGCTCATGCTCCTGTTAGAGGCGTGGGTTTCCTGTTAGAGGCGTGGGTTTCCCCTCTTTGCAGTGTGTGCCTCTCTTGGTCTTCCCCTTGCTCACGCCCCACACTCTTCACTTGCCATGATCCCAATGCATATTGTGCATACCCTACAACATGTTGCTCCATACTACTGCAGGCCATAGGCCTCCTCTCACTGGTCGTGCCCCATACTGTTGGCCAATGCACCTCACTGTATAGCGCCATCTTGCTTGTATTGCACGGGCCTTCCTCTGGTGGTTGCGCCCTCAAACAATGCGCGGGCCCTCTCACTTACTGGCTGAAAGCTTCTAAAGCTTGGTCTTTTCTTCTCATGGCACGGGCCTCTCACCAATTTTCTATTTGCATGAATATTTTGATGGAAGTGCGCATTTTTCTCTTGTGGCCAGCGCCCCTCCTTTATGCTTTGATAGATGTCTACCCTGCACTGTGATGGCGCCTCCTCTCAGAGATCTCCTTATTGTCATGCCCCTCATTGCCTCCATGCGTGCCACACAAATTACCATTCCCATCATGCCTGTGTTCGCTTGGAATCTCATGGGATTGCTGATTATGGGAGGGAAACAAAAAACTGAAGATACAAGTCTTTTTCCCTCAGGATTATGCTTAAAAAGGGAAAAAAATTGTGGCCATGTCCTCTGCAACAAATCCATTTTCTCCATATGCGCGCAAGGCATTCCATGAAATCACGTTAATTTTGAAGCACCTCATCAAATAGGTAATGCCCTTGTTGATTACATTTGCCTCAAAGTTTCTAAAATCTTCTCAACAAGACTATTGGTGCCATCCTCCCTCAAACACCATGCATGGCCCTCTATTCTTCAGTTCCATCTGCATTGGCCTTTTAGTTTCTATAGATATTTCAACATTTTTGTTTAATGTGTATCCTTGTGGTGTAGGTTGCATGCCTCATACTATTCTCAAGGGTTATTCAAGACTACTTTCATAAGTTTGCAGACATTCTATAGCCAATCTCATTGAGAGGAAATGATGACTTTTGTCAAATATTGGAGCTATTGTATTTGTTAGGCAAATTGGAAAATGAACATTTACTCCTTTGACTCACAAAAGAGTGCTTTAAAGTTTCGAGTTGTCAATTTACTAAGAAGTGGTCTTATCATTTTATGCTTCAATTCCTCCTTGTTTTGATCCATTTTGAGCCTAGAACATAGCTACAAGATCCATAGTCATTCAAGTCAAACACTACTTTCTCATATTCCTCTGCTTCCATAACACAAAAGCCCTTGAATTTTCAACCATTTACTTGAAACGAACCACACAATTATGCAACGCATGTCGGGCCCCATATGGGTCCGGCTTAAAAAAAAATGGTTTTCAAACAAGTTTTACCATCAACTAATCTGATACTACCTTTTGAATACTTCTGAAGTTGAAAAATGAACTGGGTCTTCATCAAAATATGTTTTCTGGCACATTTAGAAAATGGGCAAAACTGATTAGGTTGCCTCTGGAATGAATCTCGGAAACCAGTCAAATGACCTCGTGAAACCATAAAAACTTGCAAGCATATAGTCATTTGATCCAAAAGTATAGTGCAAGAGATGGCTCAGAGAAACATGTCATGAGGTGAAAAATATTAATCGGAAAAGTTACTTAATCAAAATTTTATGGAACATCTATTCTGAACCAATTGAAACTCATTCAACTGTCAATTTGTAAAAATAGTGAATCAACTCCCGGTGAGCTGCCATCAGACATAGTCGAACACTAAGATACCCTGAGCACATGTAAAAAAATAATTTATTTGAAACATCATTGATCAAAAGTTATTAACGATCAAAGTTGACCACTCAAAAAGGTTGTTAGGAATGTAGATGTGAAACTGAACAAACTGCATTCGGTTTCGATATGCTAAAAATAGCAAATCTGATCATGAGGCTCTAAAAACTGACATGTGAGATCATTTTGATATAATACAGAACAACATTCATTATGACATGACAATCAACTAGTTGCGAAATCCAAGCTCAAACAAGAGGTTGTTTCACAAAACTGACAATCTGCAAACAACATAACAGTATCAAAACCCTCCAGCTTCACTTTTTGAAACTTTATCAAAACTCATCATGGGAAGCTGAAAATTGACACACACGTTCACATATGTCAATTGAGTATGTCTACAAATGGGTTATGCATGAAAATCAACAGGCTTCAAGATACAATCCTCCAAAGTGGGTCATCTTAAGCAGATTCTTCAGGTGCACTTCTGAAAGTGCTAAAGCAATTTTTTTGAAATGGGCATCTCAAATTTGCAAAATTTGAGAGTTCCATCAGTGGCTTTGACTGGGGATGTATGCCCCCTATGGGCATAGCAAGATTCCAGATCTCTGGAGAGTAGACCAAATGTTGAATCTATCAGGTGCCTTAAACTGTTCCTTTATTTAACCTTATTTTCAACTTCATTTGATGACCCCAGGTCACCAAATGAAAAATGGGAATCAACTTCTACCTCTGTCAAACAGAATTTTGTAAAAAGAGTTGATCTCCCTCAAGTTATGCTTGCCTTTTTCAAACCATAACAACACTAGTGACTGAATTTTTGCACACAGTAATACCAAACTACCCTTGTGCAAATGTGAAATTTCTCTCTGTTTAGCTTTGTCATCAAGTGTCAACCAAATCAGATAAGTCACATTACTATCACTTTCTTCATTCTCTAATTTTTCATCAAGTGATAACATTTGAGAATGGTGATCAAAACCATATGAAAGCATAACTTGATCACAACCATCAGCCTGATGAAACATGTTGGCCTCTCCTAATAGGCAATCATATTCAACATCATCAACATGTTCATAACCACAATGCATCTGAAATTCATACATACTTTCAAAATGTTGATTACCATGTGGCAACAACTGATTATATTTATCATTTAAATCATTCTCAAGCTGAAAACAACTTGCTTCAGTGTTTTTCACATTGCCACATTCTATGAAAACTTATTCCAGTTGACAAAAATAACACTCACATTCTGCCTTGTGGTTGGGACTATTAAACTCAAACTGATTACTAGTTTGCATATCAGAATTAAAACTATCACAAGAACTTACCAAAAGATCTTGCTCATCATGCAAACCATCTCCTAATGTCTGCAAACAAATACACTCATGCATTAGCACACTTTGTAACTATTCTTCATCATGTTGGTATTGAGAGTCATCAAAGATTTCTGACTCATCATCATCTGTAATCATATAGTCACCCTCTGAACATAAGGTATAAACCTCTTCAATATCACAAGTTTTCTCAACAACGAGCAATTCTGGTTCAGAAGCATAATCTGATTTCTCATTGAAATCAGCATTAACATCCACATGAAAAAACTAATGTCTAGGCTCATTCAAGTCAGCAAACGAAGACTTGTTCAGATCTACATTACAATCTTGAATATTTGACTCATTGGATGTATAAACCTCATGGTCATCTATTGTTTCAAGCTCATCAAAAGAGATTTATGAACTTACATCAGTTTCCATATCTTCATACTCATCATACAGTGCATCATCACAATCAAATTGTTGTTCCTCCTCATTCACATTATCATCATCATGATCAGCTGGTTCATAACTAGAAAGAGAATCAGACTCACTTGCATCATACATTGCATCTTGAAGGTCATCACCACTGTCAAAATCAATAGGGGATGCACACAACAACTGAGAGTTGTCCTCATGCACACATTTCTGATATCCTGTGGTCAATAGATCTGAAATTTGTTCACAACTCAATAGATCACTGTTTTGATCTATTATTTCAACCACTTCCTCTTTTTGACCTTCACTTGAATTGAATGCATTATCAAATTGCAAATCAGAACATATCAAAGTATTATCATCTTCAAAGTTGGAGAACTCAATGGGCTGATCATAAATTAGATCTCCCCAATCATAAGAAGCAGAATTGCTGACAACATTGTCAAAAGCATGGTCATAACCAGTCATAGTGAATAAAATTTCTACTTCTCCCTTCTTACTTTCTTCTGGGTTGTCATAACAGCAATCCACATCACTTTGCATTTCAACATCAGATTGGGTGTCATCACTGAACTTGTCACTTGCATCCTCTTAAGGATAAACACACATATCTTCATTGCAGATTGAAAACCATCAACGATTTTCTCATTATAACTACTTGTGGCTTTTCTTTCAAACTGAAATTCATCACACACTTTGTCACTAGTAGCTGACACACTAATGTTCTCAAGATTATTTCCTAAATCAGAGAACTCCCTTGTCTCACTATGCAGACTTGCATCATTGCTACACTCAACAGATGTAGGATTGACATAATCAATTGTATCATCATATTGCTGATCATACATCTCTTCTTCAAAGAATAAATCCAACTCATATTCTTCTTCAGGTTCTTGGCTCGGAAGACTCAGCTGCTGATTTGCAGTTGGGTATACTTCTTTTGTAAATTGTTCAAAGACAACTTTCACATCACTTGATTGTGCATATTTCTTATCTTTTACCTTCTCAAGTATGCAATTGTTTGAACACATATGATCATTTGCATTCACACAACTGCTAATTCCATTAGCATGTTTTCCCATAACTAAAGACAACAAATTTTGAACATACTCATTCCTCTGTTTCTCCAAATTATCCAAAATTGTGTATGCCATCTGCATGCTCAGTATTTCAAAATATTTTAGCAATGCACTAGATCCTTCTTCATAAGCTTCAAAATACATATGGATACAATCAGAAGTGCTAGGTCTGAAATTTTATGGGATTAGTGAAAGAGAAACAACAAATGTATGACTGAAATCAATACTTGAAACTTTGAATTTTGTTTCTTGATCTACTTTAATCTTGTGAAAAGATTAGAAGGCTCTCTTGCAAATTCTTCTCTATAAGCAATCACTAATTTATCCCAACAAAGAAAGGACTTCTCAGGAAAGCTTAGATACCAATCCTAAGCTCTTGCTTCAAGAGATCTAACAAAAAATCTCATCCGCATATCTTGATCTATAAATGAATGTTTCTCCATGAAGCTGGAAAAACTTTGAACATGTGCATCTCCTTCACATACGGTATACCCATCAAATCTAGGCATCTCCTTATAAACTTGAGCTGACATACTTTCAATTTCATAATCAACCCATGACAAATCTAACTGAGCATACAATGGATCAAAGGAATTGACAATGGGTGCAATGACTTCACAAGTAGACATAGTTTGATGGTCTCTTGACCGAGCTTGTTGAAACATTTGGTGTCTTTCATCCATTTCTTTAAGTCCTCTTTCAAATACATCATTCCATTAAGGACTGAACCTAGGCTTATTAACTCTTGGGTTCTTACACTTTGGGGCATTAGATGCTTGAAGATTATTATACTTTTGACACTTCTTGACAAGCCGAATCAAAGTGTTCACTGGTATGGCTACTTTACGTTGGTGATCCATGGATATTACAAAACATGGCTCACTAATTGTGCATAATTACAACCATGACCAAATGATGGACAACATGGATAATTACTGACATGGTAATAACTTGGGCTTGAAAATTATGAAAATGAAAATGGATGGAAACCCCTAAGATACACAAATGCATTCTAACCATTCAAACTAGCAAATATTTGAGCACTAAACAAAATTCTTTCAATGGAACTGCAATTACATTCAACAAATCCAACAAATGGAAGTGTGCAAATTTGAATTTACTATTATTTCCCTTTGTTAGTGCTAACTCATTCAATAGGGAAGGAAAAGTTCTTCTTAGAAGTTCAAATATGGTTTTCACACACAAGTTTCTTGAAAACCAAGAGTGAGGAATACCTGGAAAATTTGCAATTGCGGCAAGTTGTCTTCCTGACTAGTAATATTTGTAGATCTAGAACTTTCTTTAAATTTTTCAACAGGGTCTATCAACAGAGTCACAACCTCTTATCACAGAGGACTGAACTTCAAGCAGTATGAAGTTCCTTCACATGTAAACTTCTTCTAAGTTCCTTTCCACCAGCAAAGCACCACATATTACAAAATTGTTCAGGTTCACTGCAACAACTTTACCTCTAGGTTTGACATCGTTCAATATTTAAAACAAATCAAAATGAAAAACAATAATATGACTCTATAACTGTCTACAACTGGAGATTCAAAATTTTCCCTAGCAGAGTCACCATTCAGTTGGTGTTTTAAAATGCAACCCAACCAGGCTTTGAAGTTCTCTAAGAGGTATCTTACCTCTATATTAAAGAACCAGGAAGGCTAGTGGCCAACTGACAAGATTTAGTCAAAGAATGACATCTCCTATACTTTTGGCTCTGCAAGACCAAGGTGGGTAAACCTATACAATGCCCAAAACATAATTCACTCATACACTAACATTGCTTTATAAAGCAAATAATTCCCAATGAAAATACACTAAGGGAAGCATTAACAACTTCAAACTTGGCTAAATTCTCAGTAACTCAACCCTCTCTTAGCCATCGGAAAGCAGGACACACAACCAACTAAACAGTAAGATTAGAATGATTTTGCATTTATAAAATGTTCCTGAGATGCAAAAGATTAAAAAATAGATCAATGCCAATTCTAGGCCATGGAGTCAAACACATTAAAATGAATTCCCAACAAATAGACTTCAACCAGTGGATTGAATTGTTAATGCTTTGCATAAACTGTTAGTGTCTTGCACTAACAATCCCTCTCTTGTTATCAATTAGATTCTTCTTATCAAATCCCATCTGCACACCTGAAATCATAATCACCTACTCAAAACATTTTAAACATTTACTTGAAACAGAACAATGAACAGAAAAAAACAACCTCATGAAACTTGAGATGATAAACTCAAAGACACTTTGTATTATTGAATTTACATGACTCAAAGTGTACAAATATGGAGACAATTGGAAGACATTCATGAATGTGCAAACACCTTCATGATGTTATCTGCATAAACTGGTTGTATTTACTCATAAATTCAGAAAATTGGAGCTTACAGACTCAAACAATGACTCAGAAATTACAATTCTCTATCTACCCAACTCAATACAAAAAATTAGAACCCCCTATACAATGAGATAATAATAGAAGATATAGAAGAAGAGAAGCAAGTAGGAGCAGCCCTAAATTTGATCTAGAAGCTCCATTCACCATTGATCAAATTGAAAAGAATATCTCCTCTCCTTCCTTTGCAGCATCAAACTTATTCCCTCCAATTGCCTCAGCTCATCATTGCCCAATAACTGAAAACATGCCCATGTGGAGAATCTCATTATTTTATCCAGCTGCTCCTATCTTAGCCTTTTCTCGTGCAAATTTTTTTTTTTGTTTCTCTTTACTTGTTGCAGCAATACTTTAGCAAATAATAACCTTTGTTTACAAAATGAATAAATTGACTTTTCAGTCCAACACAAAATATTCAATCATAAAGTGAATAAAATGAATATTAAATTCACTTTGCTTATGGCCCCAAGTATGAAATGATTGTAAAATTCATTTTACATGATGGTTGGGGTGCTCCTCCTGATGTCACTCCTAACCCCACTGATGTATGGGGAAAAAATTTGGATGACCAGGATCCCCTAGGATCTACTGGCACTGCTCTAGCTGCTTAATTTTCTTTCTGTTATTTTATTTCTGGGCTAGGCGCACTTGACTTTAGTTGATTTTTGTTGGCTGGGCCTGTGTGACTTTCGGAGTGTGCTTTCCTACCACCCAACCCTTTTTTGTGAATTTTGTAACTTTATCTCTTTAATATAGATAGCTGGAAAATTCATCAAAAAAAATATTTAAATTCACTTTGTCCATTGAAAATATTAAAATATTCTCACCCCCGTGGATAAAAATACTCCACCTCCATTCACATTTTACATTCTATTGTGAAACATTTGAGATTTCACTCACAAGTAAAAAGTTACTTAAAAAGAATTCACGGGCACTTAAAATATTAAAACACATTCCTCCATGGGCAAATTATTTCAAAATATTTTTCTATTTAAAAAATTTGCAATGGGCCTACCCCGTTTTTAATCACAAACATTAACTTTTGAAAAAGGCTCCTCCCGTGCATTCTCGCACACCTCACAAGAATTTTGATGGCGTCACCAAAATCCCACGAGGTCAGCAAGGTTGGCCCTAATTCTTATTTTTTGCGAGCTCCCGAGCTCTGCATTTGTTCCTGCTCATCCATCCGACCTCCTCTCAGACCCCTCACTAGCATCCTCCAACGGCTCTAATGGAAGTTCATGCTCTTGTTGAAGGTGTGGGTTTCCCCTCTTTGCAGTGTGCCGTTCTCTTTGTCTTCCCCTTGCTCGTGCCCCACACTCTTCACTTGCCATGCTCCCAATGCATATTGTGCGTACCCTCCAACATGGCACCCCATACTACTATAGGCCACAGGCCTCCTCTCACTAGTCGCTCCCCATACTACTGGCCAGTGCACCTCATTGTATGGCACCATCTTCCTTGTATTTTTTGGGCCTTCCTCTGGTGGCTACGCCCTCAAACAATGCATGAGCCCTCTCACTTACTAGCTGAAAGCTTCTAAAGCTTGGTATTTTCCTCTCATGGTGCGGGCCTCTCACCCATTTGCTATTTTCTTGAATGTTTTGATGGAAGTGTTCATTCTACTATTGTGGCCAACACCCCTCCTTTATGCTTTGATAGATGTGTACCCTGCACTGTGATGGCGCCTCCCCTCAGAGATATCCTTGTTGTCGCACCCCTCACTGCCTCCATGTGTGCCACACAAATTATCATTCCCATCATGCATGTGTTCGCTGGGAATCTCATGGGATTGTTGATTACAGGAGGGAAACAAATTATCGAAGATACAAGTCTTTTGCCCTCAGGATTATGCTTAAAAAGGGAAAAAATTTATGGTCGTGTCCTCTTAAACAAATACATTTTGCCCATATGCGCACAAGGCATTCCATGAAACCACGTTAATTTTGAAGCACCTCATCAAACAGGTCACGCCCTTGTTGATTACATTTGCCTCAAAGTTTATAAAATCTTCTCAACAAGATTGATGGCACCATCCTCCCTCAAACACCATGTGTGGCCCTATGTTCTTCAGTTCTATCTGCATTGGCCTTTTAGTTTCTATAGATATTTCAACATGTTTATTTAATGTGTATCCTTGTGATGTAGGCCACATGCCTCATACTATTCTCAAGGGTTATTCAAGACTATTTTCATAAGTTTGTAGACATTCTATAGTCAATCTCATTGAGAGGAAATGATGAATTTTGTCAAATATTGGAGCTATTTTATTTGTTAGGCAAATTGGAAAATGAACATTTACTCCTTTGACTCACAAAAGAGTGCTTTAAAGTTTTGAGTTGTCAATTTACTAAGAAGTGATCTTATCATTTTATGCTTCAATTCCTCCTTGTTTTGATCCATTTTGAGCCTAGAACATAGCTGCAAGATCCATAATCATTCAAGTGAAACACTACTTTCTCATATTCCTTTGCTTCCATAACACAAAAGCCCTTGAATTTTCAACCATTTACTTGGAACGAACCTCACAATTATGCAAAGCATGTCGGGCCCCATACGGGTCCGGCTAAAAAAAAAAATTGTTTTCAAACAAGTTTTACCCTCAAATAATTTGATAATACCTTTTGAGTACTTCTAAAGTTGAAAAACGAACTGGGTCTTCATCAAAATATGTTTTCTGGCACATTTGGAAAATGGGCAAAACTGATTAGGTTACCTCTAGAATCAATCTAGGAAACCAGTCAAACGACCTCATGAAACCATAAAAACTTGCAAGCATTCAATCATTTGATCCAAAAGTATAGTGAAAAAGACGACTCAGAGAAACATGTCACGAGGTGAAAAATATTAATCTAAAAAGTTACTTAATCAAAAATTTCTGGAACAACATCTGTTCTGAACCAATTGAAACTCATTCAACTGTCAATTTGTAAAAATAGTGGATCAACTCTTGGCGAGCTACCATCAGACATAGTGGAACATTAAGATACCCTAAGCACATGTGCAAAAGGAATTTCTTTGAAACATCATTGATCAAAAGATATTAACGATCAAAGTTGACCACTCAGAAAGGTTGTTAGGAATGTAGATGTGAAACTAAACAAACTGCATTCAGTTTCGATCTGCTAAAAAATAGCAAATTTGATCATGAGGCTCTGAAAAATGACATGTGAGATCATTTTGATATGGAGAGTACAAAACAACATTTGTTCTGACATGGTAGTCAACTAGTTGTGAAATCCAAGCTCAAACAAGAGGCTGTTTCGCAAAACTGACAATCTGCAAACAACAGAACAGTGTCAAAACCTTCCAACTTCACTTTTCGAAACTTTGTCAAAACTCATTGTGGGAAGCTGAAAACTGACACACACGCTCACATATGTCAACTGAGTATGTTTGCAAATGGGTTTTGCAAGACAATCAATAGGCTTCAAGATACAATCCTCGAAAGTGGGTCATCTTAAGCAGATTCTTCAGGTGCACTTCTGAAAGTGTAGAAGCAATTTTTTTGAAATGGGCATCTCAAATTTGCAAAATTTGAGATTGCCATCACCTACCCCTCATATTATGAAGAAAATTGAGACTACAATGAGGACTAATCAAGATGGCTCTTCAGGAACAAAGAAGATTCTATGGTTATATCTATGGAATAAGTGTGGAAATTAGCACAATTCAACCTAGCATAAAAGGTGTGGACTTGGTGCAATGAGATGGAAACAAGAGACCAAAATTATTTGGCTAGGAAAACTCTCCATTGCCATGGGAGTGGATCTCAATTTAGTAGAGCCCCATCTCGTGTGATTATGTGAAAAGAGACCTTAATCTTTGGCATATTCTCAAAAGGGGAGGGCTTGCCAATTGTATGGAGAGGTTTATTGGCTTCAAACCCATGCTTTTAGTGGATTTCAATAGGAATTGGAATTCCAAAGTGGTAACAATATGCGAATTTAAATGATATGTTTTCAACGAGCGTATTGCTCATATATTTGGTTGATCCAAGGAGGGAGGGAGGTTTATATGGATTGCAAGAATAGGGAAGAAGTATTAAGATAATTTCTTAAGGTTGAAGTTATGAGGATTATAACTACCATTTCCATCATAACTGTTTTATGATCTCTTTCCCTTATTTTTTCTATCCACCATGGAATACTCTATTGTTGAATTGAATAAAGGAATTGGGTTCCCCCTATACCAATTAGATATTCAATAAAGGAATACTCTATTGTATATCCTTGAATTTGTGCTTTGAACTACATGCCACTATCAATTTTGTGCTTTGTTGTGAGTTATATTGGCAGCGCTATTTGTTTTATTATGAAATATGAGAAACGTAATTCTTTGGAAGCCTTTTGAGTTTTACAAACTAACAAGGACTTTCAATGAATTATTATCTTTTATTACCAACCACATAAGTCTTCCATGCCAATGCACTTTCCATTTTATCGATGATTGCATTCCTTTTCTCTTTTAGCAATTCACTACCATTTCCATCATATTTGTTTTATGATCTCTTTCCCTTATTTTTTCTATCCACCATGGAATACTCTATTGTTGAATTGAATAAAGGAATTGGGTTCCCCCTATACCAATTAGATATTCAATAAAGGAATACTCTATTGTATATCCTTGAATTTGTGCTTTGAACTACATGCCACTATCAATTTTGTGCTTTGTTGTGAGCTATATTGGCAGCGCTATTTGTTTTATTATGAAATATGAGAAACGTAATTCTTTGGAAGCCTTGTGAGTTTTACAAACTAACAAGGACTTTCAATGAATTATTATCTTTTATTACCAACCACATAAGTCTTCCATGCCAATGCACTTTCCATTTTATCGATGATTGCATTCCTTTTCTCTTTTAGCAATTTAGTTCTCTTTCACTTTCTCTTTTTCGATGTTATTTTCCTTTATAATGTGTTGTGTAACATTTTACAGAACTTGTACAACTTTAAAATAGTTTTACATGTTCACTTGAAAACTTTCCAATTTTTTATTTTCTTACTTTGCAGTTTGTCATTGTTGAACTTCTCACCTCAAACGAGCAAAATTTTACAACCCAATTGAACCAAAATTCACATCTTATATATCTATTTTTTTTGCAGACCAAATATGAACAAAATATGTAAAACTTAGCACCTACCACCTCTCAAAACTTAGCACCTACTACCTTTAAAAAATTTGAACCTACTAACTTTAAAAGTTTTGCATCTCCACTTCCAAAGATTTTTACTTCACATTTATAAATTTCACACCTCCAATTTTCACAACTCAATTAAGTGACCTCAACAAACTTTGCATGTCCATTTAATGCTTTAAAGGCTTGAGGAACTATATATTTTTCAAAAATGTAGCTCCCAAGATGACTTGTGAAAAGAAAATGAAATACTCAATTTAATATAAGTCACATATTTCCAATGCAAAAAGGAATCCTGAATGATAGCAATTTTATAAGTGCTAAGAAAAAATCAAATAACTTAGGGATGCAAAGTTATGTGAAATTAGAATCTTATCAGTCTAGACTGTATTGATAATTTAAGAGAGCCAAAATGTACAAAAAAATTGAGCTCTGTCTATTCTTTCATTTCACCTAAGAACCCATAGTATATTATTAATAAGAGTTTTTTTTTCCAACTCCTTTAGGCCCAATGAGCAATAGTGTTGTAAAAATTAGGAATTTAGTAATCACATTTATTCATATCACTAGTCTCTACAAGCAAAAATCTCACACTTCATGTGCCTTTTCTATGCTTCCACATTTCACAGAAATTTCCACCAAGGCAATTGCAACTGCAACATCTAATAAAATTCCTCTATTCTTTATGCTTTGATGGATGTCCATACCCTTTTCGAATGCTCCTATTTTAACATAGGTAGGGAGAATAATGGAAATTTTTTTGGAGTCTGGCTTTACACCTGCCAATCGCATTTTCTTGAAAGTTTCTAAAGCTCTTTAAAAAAATTAATTTTGGGCATATCCTACAATATTGCATTCCATGAGATAACCTCTCTTCGAGGCATTCTATCAAACAATTCATGTGCCTTTTCTATGCTTCCACATTTTGCATACATGTCTACCAAAGCATTTACAACTATAATATCTGAAAACAATCCTCCCAATTTCTCTACCAACCGACATTATTATTGGGCTTATTATGTTCTAGAAAACAACTTTTGGATGAAAATACCCATGTTTATTGCAGTATCATGCTGGGAAAAAATAATTCATGCATTATCAAATGAGATGTCAATAAAATATATTTTTTGTGTTCCATCAAGAGCATTGATGGTGGTACATTATTGCTAATTTTACCAAATTTTACCATTGAGAAGGATGTGCATAACCATGCATGTCTACTAGGGTGGATGCGACTATAATATCTAACAAAGTTCCTCTATCCTTTAAGCTTTGATGGATATACATATTGTTCCAAAGCTCTCATGTTGGCATGAACAAGGAGGATGCTAGCAAAGGTTGTGGAATTTGGCTTTAAACTTGACAATTGCATTTGCTTGGAAATTTCTAAAGCCTTTTCAACAAATCCATTTTGTGCATATCCTACAATCATTGCAGTCCACGAGACTACATCTCTTTGAGGCATCTTTTCAAAAACTAGGGAAGCTGCAAGTACATATGAAAAAATTCCTCTATCATTTATGCTTTGATGGATGTCCATACCCTATTCACATTTTCAATATAGAACGCTAGTGAATGATCTTATGATACATCTATGCTCTCCTTCGCTCTTCTCTAGAATCATCATCTAACCCCCATAGGAAATTTAGTTTGTTCAAAGTGGCATATCCTCATATTCAAATTCATTCTCCAAGTAGTTCTCACCTAGTTTATTCATCGATGCACTTGACTTATAACTTTCTCTATCATCTCTGAATTAGATAACTAGTTAAACTAAGTTTTCCATTTTATGCAACTTATAATCTAAAGCTGATAATTCATACAAAATTATTCATTTTGAACTGCCTTCTTCAGTCTAAGACAACAACAGATACAAATTTTTCTACCACATTGATAGAGATAAGTTCGTTTTAAACTCTACTATCTTCATAAGTGTGAGTTATCATGTGAGTTTTTTTTTTGCATACATTTGTACAATACATGAGGTCAATTGGTAGGCCATTTAGCAAATAATGTTGTCTGTGCAAGAAATGTCTCAATGGATAGTATCAACATTTGTTTTATTTCTTAGATTAACAAGATCAAAGCTCTAATATCATTGTAATGATTTAAACAATTTACTATGAGGCTGAAGTGAGAGCATGTAGTGGAGGCACACACACACAACAACTTCAAAAATTGTAATAATAGATTACATGAACAATATAAATGAGTTGGAGTTGAATAAATATATTCAAATATGTCATAATATTATCAAATAAACTAAATATAAATGTGAATCAAATCTTCTTCCAATTTCTTAACTCAAGAGCTTTTGGTTCTCAAATTATAATTGAACGAAAATCTCAAACTATGACATAAAGCATTGAATAATTTGATAGACATCTCAAATATAATCAAGTAGCTCAATATATAGCACCAACAAGCACAAATTTCTGAAACCCCACTTTCCTTCTAAAAAATAGCAATTAAAATATTGAAGAGACTATTAATGGTCCATTATTATTTGGAGATCCAAAAGCTAAATCTTCTGATATAACAATTACATATTATTTTTCTTTGAAGAAGAATAGACTTGTTGCTTTCAACAAGGACAGAGATATGTCCTGTCATGACTTGCAAGGCCTCAAATGAAGACAAAATTGAATATCCATGAACCACAAGGCCATAGACTATAGAAAAAAAACATCTATAATATGTTGTAAACAAATATTCAAGCATTTACATCAAATGCATAGGAGAATTTGATACCCTGATTACAAATTCAACATTCCTAGCCATGTTTTGACCACCAACAGTTAAAAATCTTTAAACCAAGCATTATTGACAATTATCTTCAATTAACAAACAAATGGAATGGAAAAGTGTCTCTATAGTACATACAACTATGAATTTAATGGCATGCTACCTCATATCTAGAATAAGCTTCATCTTATGATAGAAAAATTTGTTTACCCATCTTTAAATCAAAAGAATACATTAAAGATGAGTTAGAACGCGATTTAGAGAACATTTTTAAATTAGTTAAATTTTACCAATTTGGGACATTCACCTTTTCCATTTAAATTATACATTGGTCAGACCAACCCTTCCTATAAAGATTTGGAGTAAACTGGATTTGCAAATTCAATCAATAGTTGGAGTATAAATCGGTAAGAATAAGCATGATATTATGCCCTTAGTCAAATCATACATGAATATGAAGGCACATCTAGAAGTTCTCTCGATTCAAAGCAAAATTGATAAAAATTTCCAATCTGCTTTTTTTTCCACTTGAATTTCCATCTCCATATCATCGTCATATGACTAATGGGAAATCAAAAGGAAAGGCCTTTTGATATGGACGGGTATGGCATTTTATCAAATTCACCTATGCATGCAATACATGCCTATATATTCCTAATCCTTGATCCAACTGTTCCCATTGAAGCCATAAAACCTAGTACACATGGAGAACATTCACGAGGGGAGAACAAGCCCTCCCCAATATTCAGGCATTTATTTTGAATGTAAAAATATAGACCAAATGATATTTGAATTTATTGAACCTTCATTCGACCACCTAGATAGTTGGAGGTTGCATGTTAGCTCCTTCATGTTTATAAATCTGTCTGTATCTTCTAATACAGTCTGATCCCACACAATGATTCATCATGTTTAGGTCAATACCATATTGATATTTTATGGACTGAACAACCTTTTTGACATCCATTGACCCCTTTCATGGATTTTAATATTCCAACCAAGATCTGATTGGAATGTGTATGACAAATCCTAGGATGATTCTTAAAATCCCTACCCAGACAAGACAAGCATCTTGATTCCAAATCACATATGGCATACCCCTACTTAAACTGGAGTGCCAAGTCTCTTCCAAATGGTTGTGTCACCATACCAGACCATTATTGATCAAACAAAAGATTATTTTATAATTTCCATATTGTAATGCCCCACCACATAACCCTAGAGGAAGTTTCAATTCACAAATCCTAATTCTCAATGAATTCAACAAACAGATTTCATAAACAATATATATTTGTTTTGAACAAACAAGAACAAAAAAAACACAGAACAAAACCTAGATTTTTGAAGCTACAGGAAAAGATGAATTTATGATGCAAGCCTCCTCCAAAGAACTCCTGAATTTTCTTCAATCATGCAACAAATTCAATCCAAAAACTCCAAAAAATGCAAACAAACTTTCCTCAATCAAATTCTACAATCAAAAACTTCTTCAAACCCTTCTCTGTGCAATTTTCCCAAAAATTCTTCACTGCCTTGAAGAAGTTTTTTTTCCCTTCCAAGATCTTCTCCTAGAATGAATTTTTCAACAAAACTCCTCCTCTTAATTCCACATGCAATTGTGTCTTCAATCAAAAATATCTTAAACAACCAAATTTGATTTTGCATGCCATAATGAAAACTACAATATTAGCCTAATTCCATTTTCAAAAACACACTTTGAATTTAAAATGCAATTTAAAATAATTTTCAAATATCTTTCAATTTTTGCTTTTATTTAATTTAATCCAAAATTGAACTTAATTAATTAAATTCAAATATTTAATAACTAAATTCAACCCTTTTGAGATTAAATTTAATTAATTAAATATTTTAAATTAAATTAAATTTAAATTCTATTAATAACTTTAAATATAGCTTCAATTTAATATAAAATAATCATCACATTTAACCAATGCAATTATTCTAAAAATATCATTTAATAAACAAGTACCTTTCAAAAATCACATAACATTAAAATAAGGTACACCATGACTCAACAAACCAAACTGATGGCACACTAAGGTTAGGGCGTAGACTTGACACATGTTACCTAGCTACTATCTCCCATTCAACTTAACCGTTGGATCGACATGCTCAAACCTGTGAAACCAAGTGGAGTCGATGTCATGTACCTGCAACCTAAAAACCAAGTAAACAACATCATATAGTATATCCAACATTTAATACACACCATGAAGAAGAAATCATGGATTCACAGGGCGCTCGCAAGTGAGTGATGCGAAACCGTCCTCTTCACCAATACACTCATCAAAGACTGACATTAACATCATAATCAATAATCACATATAAAATATCATGCTAACTCTACTAACATCATTAAACCATTAAAGCATGTGAAACAATAATCAGATCAACATATCACACAATAATAGTTGTCGCTCAATAGTAGCGATCAAAACACAAATAACAAGGTGTGTCCAGTATTAAAGTAGCTGCAACCAAACAAAGCATAAAGCAAACCAACCATGAAGCAAAATGGAGGGGTATTACATTCTCCCCCCCAAAGACTAGGCTTACTCCTGGAAGCCTACAAACAAGTAGGGATATAACTCCCTCATCCTAACTGCATCCTCTCAGGTGGATGAAGCATCATCCTTGGGATCCCACTGAACTGTGACCTGATCAATATCTTTCCCTCGAAGAGTGAGTGTTCTGTGCTCCGTTACGGCCACGGGCTCCAAAGCCAGCTACCCGTCCTCTACCTGTAAAGAACTCCAATCAAGGACGTGAGTAACATTTGGATGATATGGCCGAAGAACTAAAACATGGAAAACATCATGAATACATGCAAGACTAGGTGGCAAAGCAAGTCAGTAAGCAACTAGACCAATCTTTTTGAGTATCTCGAAAGGTCCGACAAAGTGAGGCACCAACTTAGAACCCTTTCCATATCGGATTGGACTCTTTCGCGGATGAACCCACAAGAATACTCTATCGTCGACAGAAAACTGACGATCCACTCTATGCTCATCTGCATACTTCTTCTATCTATTCGGTGCTGCTACCAAGTGCTCTCTAATTTGATCCACCTGCTGCTCCATATCCTGCAACATCTTTGGTCCCAATAACACTCTATCCTCTAAATGGTCCCAACTAAGAGGAGTACAACAAGGATTCCCATACAAAGCCTGAAAAAGGTGCCATGCGTATGGAACTCCGGTAACTATTGTTATAAGAAAAATCCACTAGATAAAGATAATCCTCCCATCGTGTTTTCTGATCCATAACATACATGCATAACATGTCTTCGAGGATTTGATTAACCCTCTCAGTCTATCCATCTGTCTCTGGGTGATACGCTGAACTGAAGTTCAACTGTGTCCCCATCGCATCTTGTAATGATTTCCAAAGAGCTGAAGTAAACACTGGATCCCTATCAGAAATAATCTGACGTGGAATACCGTGCAACCTCACAATATCCTCCATGAACACTCTAGCAACTGATGATGCATTATAGGAAGCATGCATAGGCAAGAAGTGTGCAACCTTCGTCAACCTATCGACTGTCACCATAATAGCATCATGTCATCGCGAGGAGTTGGGTAAACCAACAATGAAGTCCAACGAGATAATATCCCATTTCCACTTAGGTACAAGGTGTGGCTATAAAAGTCATGTTGGATGTTGGTGTTCAGCCTTCACCCGCTAACACTCGAAACATCTCGCTACAAAGTCTATAATATCACTTTTCATCCCTGGCTAGAGATACAACTGGCGCAAATCTACGTGCATCTTCTTCACCCTAGGATGGGCTGAATATGGTGCATGATGAGCCTCATTCAAAACCAAAGTGCGAAGGTCACCTACTGAAGGAACACAAATATGCTCTGAATGCCTAAGCAAACCATCTGCCTCAAGTGAATAACCTGTGAACCTGCCCTCTAGAGGTCTGCTTGCCTCAATCTCTACTCTCACATCCTGATACCAACTATCCACTGGAAGAGTAGCAAGAGTCTGACTCTATAAATCTACCATAAGAGTCATCTCGGATATCTCATGCCTAAGTCTACTGAGTGCATCAGCTATGACATTCTCTTTTCCCTGAATATACTTCACATCAAAGTCATACTCATAGAGAAACTCCATCCAACGCCTCTATCTAGCATTAAGGTTTGGCTGAGTGAAAATGTATTGAAGGCTCCTGTGATCACTATGAAGCTGAAATCTATGCCCAGTAAAAAGTGTCTCCATCTGGTCAATGCATGGACTACTGCTACTAGCTCAAGATCATGTGTGGGATAATTCAGTTCATGATCCTTAAGTTTCTGTGACACATAATCTATCACTCGTCCCTCCTGCATTAGGACAGCTCCTAAGCCCTCTAAGGATGCTTCTATACAAACCATAAAATCACCTATGGGATCAGGTATCGCTAAAATCGGTGCACTGGTCAGCTTGTCCTTAAGGACCTGAAAAGCTGACTCACACTGCTCTGACCATCCAAATCTCTTCCCTTTCCTCTGAAGAGAAGTGATAGGATGTCCAATCCTGGAAAAGCTCTGAACAAACCTCCTGTAATATCCTGCAAGCCCCATAAAACTATGGATCTCTACCACATTCGTGGGTGTAGGACAATCAAGAATAGCTTGGATCTTTGAAGGATCCACAGATATACCCTCCCTTGAGATCACATGACCAAGATACTTGATCTCATTCTTAAAGAACTCGCACTTCGATAAGTTGGCATATAGCTGGTTATCTCGAAGACATTGCAATACCTATCGTAAATGCTCCTCATGTTCCTCTACCATCCTAGAATATATCAATATATCATCTAGGAACACAAGAACAAACCTATCAAGATATGTGTGGAAAACTCCATTCATCAAACTCATGAACACAGATGGCACATTCGTCAACCCGAATGGTACCCCAGTAAACTCGTAGTGACCATACCGCATCTGAAACGCTATCTTATGGATATATGCATCAAAAATATGGAGTTGATGGTATCCCAACTTAAGGCCTATCTTTGAAAAGATGGTAGCACCTTTGACTTGGTCAAACAAGTCATCAATTTTTGGAAGTGGATAACGATTCTTGATCATTACTTTGTTCAACTTTTGGTAATCGATGCACAACCGAAGTGAATCATCCTTCTTCTTTACAAAGATGGTTGGTGCTCCCTAAGGAGAAACACTAGGATGAATAAATCCCTTCTCTAAGAACTCCTCCAGTTACAAATGAAGCTCTTTCAGCTCCTAAGTAGTCATATGGTAGGGAGCTCGTGAAATAGGCTTTGATCTAGGTACTAAGTCAATCTTAAAATCTATATCTCTCCTCGGTGACATCCCTGGAATGTCATCTGGAAAGACATCTGAGAACTCTTGAAGAATGGGATGACTATCTAGAGTTTCCTTATCCTCTCCATCTCCTAATCCCACGTCCTCAATTATAACTGCAAACAACTGACATCCATGACGAACACATCTCCTCAACTACATAGCTGAGATAATCCTCAAAGATATCAATCTTTGCACTCCTATAACATCCACCTCACCACTCGATGCATTAATGCATTGAATTGACTTACGTCGACAATCAATAACTGCCCAGTGAGCCTCTAACCAATCCATACCTATGACAATATCACAGGATCCCAATGGTATAACCCAAAGATCTAAGGTAGTAAGGAGTGGTACAATCTCTAACCTATAGTTAGGTACTACAAAATGTGATGCAAATTTTGCACCAGACGCTAACTCGACCTGCCACCTATCAGCTTGCCTTATGGCTCCCAGTCTGCAACATGACACTACAGATGAAGAAATGAAGGATTCAGATGCTCCTGAATCAAATAGAATAGTAACAGGGTTACCCAATAACATACCATAAGTCTCTACTACAGTACCCTGGTGTTCTACCTAGTGGTTATCAACCACTATGAATACATGATGGCCTCTGCTAGCATCTCCCACTGTCGGCTCTGATGCCACTGGTCTCTACGTGAATCCTGATGTGTCCTTATTGGGACACATCCTAGCAATATGGCCCTACTGACCACAAGAGAAGCATCCTGTGCCTCTACCATAACCTCTGCCTCCTGTTGGTGCACTAGACTACTGTGCACTGCCTCCAAAAGTAGACTGAATGCTCTAAGTGGGTTGCTGAGAGTTGAAACGCTTCATGTGTCTCTAGTTCCTATCACCCTATCTCTGCTGGAAACCTTTCTGTTTCCCCTTAAATGACTACTGTTGACTGCCCTATGCTGATATCTATTGTGTCTTAGGAGGCACAACCCCCTGTGTCTATCCTCCTCGAGCACTAGTCCCAGCTCCTGTACCACTACCTATATGCACACCTATATGACCTCCTAGTGCCATAGTCAGGTTCTCCTCCACCAGTCGTGCCTTCTCCATAGCTATCTCCATAGAATTGGGTTCAAAGACTCGTACTCCACCACTAATACAGGCATTTAAGCCCCTGATGAAATGTTGCACGAGCATTCCCTCATCATCCCCTATTCCTACGAACTGTTTAAGTTTGTAGAATTGCCTCTTGTACTGATCTAACATCATGGCTAACTGTTGTATGGCATGGAACTCATCACCTCTACACTGATGCCAATGATCAGAGAGAAAGCAGGCTCTAAACCACTCAAGAAAGATCTCCCAAGACATCGTACTCATGTCTATATGGAGCTTCTGCTCCTCTAGTTTCCACCAAGTGGTTGCAAATCCTCAGAGGTGAATAACAACACACCTCGCTTTAGTGTTTCTATCAAAAGGATGCATGGAAAAACATTGGTCAAGACCTATCAACCAAGTTTTGGCCTCTAGACCGGTACCTACTCCATCAAACCAAGGTGGCTACGATCGAATCAAATCCCTCATATCGTTCACTGGTAACATATCTGATTGGGTTGTAACTGTCCTAACCACAGGGTTAACCTTTGGTACTTCCTATCTCGGACCTAATAATTCCAAAGCCTCTTCAAAAGCTCTACATGTAGCTTCGACCCTTGGAGGGTCTAACTATCCACCACCACCTCCTAGACTGTTCTACGAGGCCTGTTGTTCCTCCTACTCAGGTATAGGTGTAACATGAGGTGGTGAATCATGCTGACTCTCCTCTCAACCACCTACCCGGCCATGTCCATGTCCTCTCCCTCATCTGCGTCTAGGAGGCATACTCCTACATAGACACAAAAGGGTATTAGACAAGGTACACCTAAAAACCTACACAATTAAGCTTAATGGGTACATCATAATCCTAGAGCACCTAGTGTTTAAACCTAGGCTCTGATACCATGTGTAATGCCCCGCCATACAACCCTAGAGGAAGTTTCAATTCACAAATCCTAATTCTCAATGAATTCAACAAACAGATTTCATAAACAATATATATTTGTTTTGAACAAACAAGAACAAAAAAAACACAGAACAAAACCTGGATTTTCGAAGCTATAGGAAAAGATGAATTTCTGATGCAAGCCTCCTCCAAAGAATTCCTGAATTTTCTTCAATCATGCAATGAATTCAATCCAAAAACTCCAACAAATGCAAACAAACTTTACTCAATCAAATTCTACAATCAGAAACTTCTTCAAACCCTTCTTTGTGCAATTTTCCCAAAAATTCTTCACTGCCTTGAAGAAGTTTTTTTTCCCTTCCAAGATCTTCTCCTGGAATGATTTTTTCAACAAAACTCCTCCTCTTAATTCCACATGCAATTGTGTCTTCAATCAAAAATATCTTAGACAACCAAATCTGATTTTGCATGCCATAATGAAAACTACAATATTAACCTAATTCCATTTTCAAAAACACACTTTGAATTTAAAATGCAATTGCAAATAATTTTCAATTTTAAAATGAAATTTACAAATATCTTTCAATTTTTTCTTTTATTTAATTTAGTCCAAAATTGAACTTAATTAATTAAATTCAAATATTTAATAACTAAATTCAACCCTTTTGAGATTAAATTTAATTAATTAAATATTTTAAATTAAATTAAATTTAAATTTTATTAATAACTTTAAATATAGCTTCAATTTAATATAAAATAATCATCACATTTAACCAATGCAATTATTCTAAAAAATTCATTTAATAAACAAGTACCTTTCAAAAATCACATAACATTAAAATAAGGTACACCATGACTCAACAAACAAGACTGACGACACACTAAGGTTAGGGCGTAGACTTGACACATGTTACCTAGCTACTATCTCCCGTTCAACTTAACCATTGGATCAACACGCTCAAACCTGTGAAACCAAGTGGAGTCGATGTCATGTACCTGCAACCTAAAAACCAAGTAAACAACATCATACATTATATCCAGCATTTAATACACACCGTGAAGAAGAAATCACAGATTCACAGGGTGCTCGCAAGCGAGTGATGTGAAACCATCCTCTTCACCAATACACTCGTCAAAGACTGACATTAACATCATAATCAATAATCACATATAAAATATCATGCTAACTCTACTAAAATCATTAAACCATTAAAACATGTGAAACAATAATCAGATCAACATATCGCACAATAATAATTATCGCTCAATAGTAGCGATCAAAACACAAATAACAAGGTGTGTCCAGTATCAAAGTAGCTACAACCAAACAAAACATAAAGCAAACCAACCATGAAGCAAAACGGAGGGGTATTAAACATATACAATCCTCACAAGTCTTGAAAATGATGGAAGCATTTTCTGAAAATAATTTTGTGTTGGGGAATCTTACACACTAAGTTGGTAGCAATGTGGCAGTCTGCACATCAATGAGCTGCTACATTTTGCAAAGGAGTGTTCCATGGGTAGTGCTCGTGAAGACCAGCTAATATCCAACTTCTTGCCATACTTTAAGAGACAAATTTGGTCCTCTTCGGCTCCCTATTCTACATCCCTAACATCATGCTAAGCACATAATGAGAATTTTGATCTCCTCGAGTAGTCTTTCCAACATTTGTGTAAATCACTTACATAATTCCATTAGTTCATGCGATCGACCTTCAATGACAAATGCGATTCATCTCAAAGGGTATTGAATTTTAAATTCATTTCTCCCACTGTCATTCATAAATTTCCCAATCTTTTATGAAGAGTTCAACCTACGATTAGCTAAAAACTTGTGATAATAGCACATAACTTGCAACATCTAGTGCATCAATCGATGAAAACAACATGTAAAACATGGACTCTTTGCATTTCTACAAGGAATTTCAATGCTTTAGAATTTCATCACTTGCTCGCCATACCCACTGTGAGCATATCTAGCAAGCATTGCATTCCATGAAACCCCACCCTATTGAGGCATTTTTTCAAACATTTGGTGTGCATCTACTTGTCAACATTTAGCATACATACCCACCAGAGAACACCTAATAAATATATCCGAACTAAATCCAACTTTTGTGATAACAACGTGGATTTGCTTTCCCTCTTTCAGAGCTGCTCTTGAAAATGTAAACCCATTAGGTTTAACATCAAGTCTTTGCATTTGTGCAATGGAAAGGGCTCCCATATATTGGAGGAAAGATGCACCAGGATAGCATACTCCAGCCTCAACAAGCAACAATCAAATTAAAAATTACTATGTAATAAGGGTTTTGACTTATTCCATGAAACAAATTAAAAAGAAATATTTAGTAGCTTTTGTTCTACAACCTTACCTATTTGGATTCTTCCCTTCAAAACCTTTTTCATTGTGTCTGATTTCACCCTTCAATTTTTCCATCCTCGAATCAACAACATCACCGACCTTACTAAATTGGGTTCTATCTGGCACATTCAAGAGGGCTTCTGTAGTTGACGTACATAGATTCAAAGCCATAAGCAGCATCACAGAGTGCCACTTCCACAAATTAATTTCAAGGTTTGGATTTTGATCCTTAGTTTCAATTATCAAGAACCTGAATAAAACACTACAGGGGATATTTTTATTTGCATCGTTCGTTTCGTACGCCAATTCACATCATCTTTTTCCAATTTTTTAATCTTTACATACATTTTCTCAGTGACCAGAGATAGACCATCTCATCTGCTCAAGTGAAGGATATTTTTTTAGGTTAGCCTCTAGAGACTCGTCAGTTTCTTGCCAGTGAAGAAATTGAATGATTTATTTTACCACTAGGTGTTATAAGTGCAAATAATGACAAAAAGCAATGATAAACGATGGACGAATAGGGTATTTTGAATCATCTTCAAATGTCTTGATAGTCGTAGATACATATAATCAGCTTGCTTCATTTCATATTGAATATATCTTTGGCGTAAATTAATTGTGCAAGTTCATTAATTTTTTCGGTAATATACTTTTAATAATTTAAATAAGTTGGGTTGGGGCCCTAGTTTGGTTGGCTAAATCTTTCCTGTTGCAAGAGGTTGGTCACGAGGTCTAGTCATCCCCACCCCCATGGTACTAGAGGGCGTGTCGCACCCAAATTTTTATCAGGCACACTACAATTTATAAGAGGTCGTGCTACCCGATTCCTGAAGTCTAATAATATATATATATATATATATATGTGTGTGTGTGTGTGTGAAATTTTAATTTTATATTGATATTTATGAAAATACAATGTTTTTAATTTAGTTGTTTAAACTATCATTGGTGTAATTCAATTAGCCATCATGCATTTTTATTGGTTAGTTTTTTAAAATATTTTTCATATATTTTTAATATAAGTTTAACTAAAAAATAAAATAAATAAATTAAACGTAAGTTGGTTTATAAAAAAATATATAGTTTCTAAGTGATAACTAAAAGGTCAAAAAAATAAAAATTATATAATTAAATTAAAGATTCATTTAGAATATATGAAAAAAGATAATAATATAATTTAACAAAAAATGAATGTGATTTTTTCAAACTAATTTTATTTAATATTTTATATTAATTTGATAAAAATAAGATATATATAAAGATGCTTACTTTTTAAAGTAGAAAAAATTATATTATATTTCATTCAATTCAATTTTAAGTAATTTTCTTATCATAAAAAATAATTATATAAAAAATGGTGTAAAAAGGAACCTTTGTTTTGTTTAATCAATTAATTATTTTGAATGGATCATACAAGGGGATTTTGTCATGCTCAAGAGTGTTCAACTTCTCACTCATCTTACCTTAAGGTTATCCACATGTCTTTAAATTTAAAACTATATTTTCCATCACCTTGTGCAACATGACCACTTTTTAAATTTTGTCATATAAGCTCTCCCATGTCCTCCATCACCCACTCCTATCATTAATAGTACTAATAATTATTATATAAGCTCTCATATGTCCTCTAGTCACCCACTCCTATAATTAATAGTACTACTAATAATTATATAAGCTCTCACATGTTCTCTAGTCACCCACTCCTATACTTAATATTACTACTACTAATTATATAAGATCTCGCATATCTTTTACTGACCCACTCCAAGAATTCATATAAGTGAAATTAGTTTTATAAGCTCTCTATGCTCTCTAGTGAACTCTTCTATTAATTGGAAGAATAATATGTAAATTTTCATATGTGAGATTTCATATTCAAATTAATAATCATGAAAATGATAAAAAAAAAATTAATTGTTTAATAAATTATTAAAATTATTCTTAATTTTACTTCAATCTTAAGAGAAAGTGACACAAAGTAGAAGATATGATGAAAGATGTCATAAAAATCATGGGGAAAAAGTTAAATCCAATCAACATAAAAGGAGATTAGAAAGAAGGAAATATGATTGGTAGGATTTTTGATGTACTATATAGCAAACTAGAGCTCAAAGGAGAGAACCAATTATGTTGTGTAGCAATAATCACCAAAGAATTATACAGGATCCTTGATGAAGCCAACCATGATTTGGATGGTAATAGCGAAAAAAATAAAGAGCAAACCTTAATCTTGTAAAATATTAGTTTTTAATGTCAATATTAAAGTTGATGCATAAATACTGACTATCATCATTCCAGATAGACTTTTACATCTAACACTTGAATAACTTATAAAGATGAAAATATTTTCAAATTCGTTAGTATATGATATACACTAAAAAATATTAAGGCTTGGATGGGTTAATTTTGGCTTGATTTCCCATGACCCAATATTATTTTCTTTGTCCTTCGATTTTTAGAGATCACCTTTCAAACAATGGAGGATAAATAAAATATCCTAATAGGGGGTCCATGGTAAGATTAGCATTACACCTTACAACCTATTGTCCAATATTTAATCCAAAAAATTAGATTGTCAAGGAAAAACATCTATGGATATATGAATATAAAATCTCCCTCTAAAACTTTGGTTAAGGGATATTTTTAAGGAACTAAGAAATTCACTAGGATCTTGTGTATTTATGGATCCTTGGCTACATAAAAGATAGAATTAAATACATACAAATTGATATATGCAAAAATTGATCCAAGAAACTCAATTAATTAAGTTGTTTAACTAAACTCACCCTTAGGGTCATGGGTGTAGAAGTTAGATTAAAAATATTAATTGATGAGATATTATAATCATTATCTAAGGTTGGCCCAACAACAAAGAAATGCATTGTGGGAGAGTAAAACCCCTTTAGATCCCTTAGATTAGAGGATAAATCATTGAAAAAGGTATGAGCTTGAGAATATTGAAACTTGGATTTTGGCATGATAGAGACTTCACCAATCAGTAGGTGAAGAAGGAACAAGAATCAATAACAAAAACTCCCTCTTCTCTATTGTCTATTAAGATTGAAGAAATTAGTGTAGAATAGTGATAATTTATCAAAAAAGCATCTATAAATTATTTTATATGTATATAAAAGGAACAATCAAGAATGAAATATAGGTTGATAATAAGGATAACAAGGGGGGTTTTATCAAATATACATATGAAGGGAAGGTTGGCCCCAAGGTTGGCTTGTTGGTTAGTTAACTAGATTGAGAATCTCTTATGGATTATATATGTGATGAGAGGATGCATAGATTGGGATATGTTGTTACATGATTCTCATTTACTTGTTCATATGGAGTGTAAGTAGGGATATTGATGTTTTAGAGGCATTCATGGAGAATCTACAAGTCTATTATAATATATTTTCATGAGAAAATACATTGAGTACGTGAATGATTTTAGAGGCTAGGTATTTTCCTCATGAGGGTTTTCCCATGGTAAATATTATGGCATTTTAATGGTACATTTTTCTAGTATTTGCAATATGGAATCTAAATACTTATTTACATATTTTTCTCTCTTGGAGTTATGTAGATAGATTTCATTATGGATACAAATTTCCTTTTATTTATCAAGTATTTGTAGCATATGTCCTATTATATTCCTATATTGTGCAAGTTGCTTGATTACAAGTGGTATCAAAGCATGTTCTTAACATTGTGAATTCCATGTTTGAGGTCATTTATTGTACAATTCAAGGATTTAATTATAAAATTAAGTTTTTTCAAAAGCTCATTCTTAAGATTGAAAGGGATTTTCCACAATAATGGGTTACACTTTCTAGGACATTTTTATTTTTCCTGAAATCACATATTTTTAAAAAGTATAATGATTTAAGCCTTGAAATTTTCCATTTAAAGGATTTTAATTAAACAGGGTTTGATCAAATCCCCTTGGATACAACCCTCCTACTTATAAAAAATACCTATAATGGAGTCTCCTCTACACCTATCAAAATGTGATAAAAATATGCTTTTGATTTACCTTTTGGGGATCAAATTAATTCATTTAAATTTTATGTTTTGTAAGAATGTAGCCCTTATTAAAAGCTTCCCAAAAAGTATAATTTTAAATATTATTTTATTTGAATATTTTATTTTTTATTTATTTATTGTGAATGTAGGATTTTCAATAAACATCAAGGCCTTCGTTTCACATACTCGGAAAAATAGGAAAATAAAGAAAAAAATTCTAAAAAATACATGTCCAATAGGTATTGATATCTTTATTACAACAAAAAAATAATAAGCTAATTCAAATGCATACAAAAAATTTATATCACACAATACACCTTTATCCAAATTATAATTACTTTGAATTAGAAAATTAATTAAAAAAATGTGCAACAAAAAATTATGAAATGATATCCATGCCCTAGATATTGATGTGACAAATCTGTATTTTAAAAATTAGAATTGTATCCTTTCCATAGAAATAGTTGTGCATAAAATAGTAAACATCACTTTTAAAAATGTTGTTTAGTAGAAAAATTAGGTTATTAAATATTACATAAAAGGATTCACAATTTTTTTTAAAATATAATTAGAATCTACACACAAAATCTCACAAATCACTAGTTTGCTTCATCTTCAAATTCTTAATGGTTTTGCTACTATAGGTGTAAGAAAGTGAATATTTGGTGAAAAAAGATGATTTCAATTTCAAGTTTTCCCAAAACGTGTAACCCATTATTGTGGGATCACCCGAAAAACAAGTGAATTTTATGAAAGTTTTTTTGAGAAGTGAGATCTAGGTTTGATAAGTTATATTAAATTTTTTGAATTTATTTTATAGAATTTATATCAAAATTATAATTTTCCACCATATTGGGTGTTGGAAACATGAGCATGCTAGTATATGGTGTTGTCATTGATGGCAACCCATTGTAGAAATGCAAATTATTGGTGCAAAGAAAACCAAGTGTTAGACAATTGACTAAGTCCCAATGTGCATATTCAATGCTCAGAGGAATAGTTTTGTGGTCTACATTGCTCTGTTATGTAAAATTTTGTCATGTGGTTTTGAGGTGTTCATGGTGTGTGTTGGAGGTGTCTAGATCTAATTTTTTGGGTCTTGATGTCTTTCGTAGCTGAAGATATTAGCACGACAAAGTATCGGGTTTAGTAATGGCAAAGTGACTAGTACAAAGTGCATGATTGGAATGCTTTGCATTCCACTATGGATGAATATTATGCTATGTAATTTTGAGGAATTTTCAGAACATTTCATAGGCGCATGCACTCCAAGTGGCAAGTGGTTTGGTGGTCTACATGTTGAGATGTGAATGAATGGTTGGTTAATTCAGTTTTGGCTTCATAAGTTTTGTTATGTAGTTCTGACCTAAAGGTTTTGGGGTTGTGCAAAGTTAAGTTATGTATGGAGTGGATTTATCGGAGTGATTATATAGGTAATTTTAACCTATTTTGGTGTTGTACACATTTTTGTTTATTCTGCAAATCATGTGTGTTGGAGCTTTGTGTTGACAAGTTATGAGGTTGCATGTTTCATCTAATTTGACCAACCTAATTGATGATTTGGGTGTATGTGCAAAATGTATATTTATATACAAAGTTAATTCATTATGTGAATATGGGAATTTAGGTTGTTCAAAAAAGTGTGTGTACAAGATCTGATGTAGAGTTAAGTATTAAGTTTGTGAAGTTAGTTTTATGAGCTTAAGTGACACTATATTTTTAGTAATATGAGTTACTCGGATCTGCAACATTGATTCTCATCCTGTAGGTGTCTTTTTGTGTAGATTCATAACCTAACCAACAAGGAGATTCCATAAACAAGTCTTCAATTCATTCTTGAGTGATCTACAAGCTTCCAAGATACCTAGATCTGCAAACACACAAAGAGAGAAGGAAATGTTGATTGTTAGAGTATAGGGGTTTACCTTGGTCAAACCCCTTTGTAGATAATCAAATTAAATGATGAAATAATGTAATGAAACATGAAACAATAGAGTTTACCTTTTGATGATGATTTATCTTGAGTTGCAGCAATGGAGGATTTAGCCTTTGAGTGCTTCAGCAAGATGTCTTGATGACTTAGAATGTAGAAACCCTAGCTTGCTTGAGAAGAGTGGTGAATGAGAGGTTAAGACTGAATGAGAGAGTTGAGAATAATGATCAATTAGGGTGAAAAAGATGAGAAAATCCCTTATTTATACAAGTTGTGCCCTAATTTCTCAAAAGAAATTTGAATTAATTTTGATTTTTATGCCACATGGGACTAGCTCGCCCAAGGTGGTGACCTAGTCCACCTAGGAATTTTTGATTGGTTTTTAGGGATTAAGATGTGATTAATAATGTTTGTTGGGATTTTCTCACAAAGAAAACTAAAGTAAGGCATGTGTGTGCATTAAGGGGTTGATTTAGTGATGACAAGCCTAGGAAAGTGTGAAAATGTATTGCAACACCTTACAAAATTTTGACACAAGGCTTGGAAAAGGGGTAAAAAGAGGTTGAAAAAGGTCCAAAATTCATAGGCAAGGGTCCAAATGAGTGAAAAGTGTCAAAGGCTACACTTTTTGGTGACACATTTAGCCACCACTTTAGTGAGAGGATGAAATTGCTTCAAAATCACACTAAAGTAGCCCATTGGAGATGGCAAAGAATGACAAAGATGAAGAAGGCAGTCAAGCCCCCAAGATTCAAGATTATAAGTCAAAAGGAAATCAATGCAATAGGACACATTCAAGGGTGAATGAAATGAAACAAGACAAGATACATGATCATGCAATGATGAGGACTAAAAGGGAGAGAAAGGTGAAAAGTTGGATCAAGCTTCGATCATTTGTCTAGCTAGTTGTGGATCAGATCTAGGTTGTTTATCCAAAACGAAGATCTGTACTCACTCTAGGAAAACAAGACCTTTGGTTGTCTATCGAGTGAAAAGGCCCAAAGGGGTGAGAAATATAGGTGACTATGGGGAAATTCATGCCACCGGTTGGGCTTCGAGTTCGAACCATACCAAAGTTATACCTCCTAATAACTTTAATAAGGTTCCACAAAAGAGAAATGACATTTGAAATTATTTAAGGAATGTTCAAAGGGATTTTTATTTTTTCATGGAATATCTCATCTTAAGGAACATCATGTGTAATTTCTCCAAGAGAGGAAAAGTGCAAATGGTCTCATCTTGTTTGTAAGAGAGGACAAGTGCAATGTCTCATCATGGGCAACATTGTATGTAATGTTTCCAAGAGAGAGAATCACAAGAAAAAGAAAATCACATAATGAAATGTGAGTGGTGATGTATGCCCCCACTTTAAAGTGGTTGCTAACACCATTGTTGGGAGCAATTTATTTGAAATAGAAGAAGAAGGAGACATCAGAGCTTGTTCAGAAAGCCTTATGTCGAGTCATATGTTTTTGATAAGTTGCATCATGAGAAAGGGGTTGTATGTCACATGTGAGTCAACTTAAAACATGTCGTCCACATCCCAAGCTTGCTCTTATATGTTCATGAAAGGTTAACAACTAGTCAAAAGAGATAACGACAAGTGGCATATGAGGGAAGAGGTTAACTAACCCCTTGCTCCTACTTAGTACAGGACAAGAGTGAGTTGAAAGGATTGATGAGATGCAATGCTTGAGTGAAAATCATTATCAATTAGAGGAAGGAGGTGCCTCCACATAACGGAGAACACCAAAATACTCAAGATGTTGAATTTTACTACTCAAGGCCTTACACCCTTTAGTGTGATGACCATGAACTCTATGGTAAACACAAAATGAATGTTTGTTGCAAAATTTCTTTCGAGTTTTGGGAGGAAGAGAGATAAAGTGATCTTGGAGGATTCTCAACAAGATACCTTCTTGATCGAAGGTAGGAGGTGTTCCTTTGGTTTGTAACAAAGAGGGGCCTTTCTTAGTATATGATTTCATACCTATGCAAAGTGCTATAGATTGTGAGATTTTGTATAATCTTTTGGAAGAGTGTGTAAAATCTAAATCAGTATAGGTTGTGAGATGACATTGGATTTAAGAGAAGATTTATTTGTGTGTTGTGTTGCATGCAAAGGATCACTTTGGAAGGTTGGGTTAGAAGGATGATTTGGGATAGAGTTGGTGTGAGGTGAAGGTTTGAGGATTTCAATTAAAGGACAAAATATAAGACCATGATTGGTTGTTTGCATATTAGGCTCGATAGGGTTGCAGATACCTTGTTTGTTAGCACCACATCCTTTTCCACTATAGCCAAGTTGTTTCATGAGCTCATAACCTTTTCCATAGAGCTTTTTTAACACTTTTGGATTGGGTGAGGGTTCATTGTAGGCTTCTTTGTCTAAAGTAGTTGAGGTGGATGCTTTCGAAGGATCGACCGAGTCTTGTGGTGACATGACTACATTTCCCTTTGTAGAGTTTTGTGTATGATCTTAGATTCTCCTAATAAAGGAGGTGTGAAGTCTAAGGAAGCCCAATCACCATCTAAGGAATTTTTTGTGTGGATTCCACTTGGGTGGTTTGTATTAAGGTGTTGAAGGGTTTGGATTTGTTTTGTTCAAGGTGTAAGACACTGTAAGGCTCAGGATTGGCATCAAGCATGTACACTTTGTTGTTGTAGATGTACTTTATCTTACAATGAAGAGTGGAAGGCACTCCATTCATTGCATGAATCCATGGCCTACCTAAAATGAGGTTATATGAAACATCATTAGGAATAATAGTGATTAGTGTGTCTAATGTGTCCATTCCAGCTGTAAGAGACAAATTGATCACACCAAGCATCTTTTGTCCTTTGCTATCAAATCCATTGATAGATAAAGTTGTAGGTTGAATGTGTGATTTATAGATATGGGGCCTATACAAGAGATTGACACTACACACATTAACAACAGAGTCATTGTCAATAAGGGTTCACTTGATCCTTATGCATTTGGATTGAGATATGATCATGAAAGATTCAACTTATTTTTGCACATCCAAAGGAGGGAGCTCACATTGGCGAAAAACAATGTCAGGATTCAAGCCTTGAATCATAGTTGTTATGTCATTCATTGGCACATTAGAAGGGATAGGAATTTGTTGTAAGACCTATTGCATCATGTTGTGATAGTGAGGGGAGGCTTGAATAAGGTCCCATAAATATATTTTAGTGGGAGTATTCCTTCGTTGGTCGACAAGGTCATACTCCCTGTTGAGGGAATTCAAGTGAGGGGTAGCAGGTAATATGGGAGGGGATGAAGGTAAGGATGTGGAGATAGGTTTTTGTGATCACGGATTGGTTCTTCTATAATGTGTATGTGCAATGGTATTATGACTCGGTTGCTGCAACACATTATTTTTGGGTGGGTAGAAGGTAAGTTTAGGTTTAGGTTTGCTTGAAGTGGATAAAGGATGAGTTGGGGTTGAATAATATTAACATCCCCGTGGGAAGGTGAATCAATGTTATCCTTATCTTGCATCATGATATCCTCCCTGGAAGGAAATATTTTAGGAGAAATACGAACCACATGTTCTTGACATTCAAGGATTGGTTCTTCTAAAATGAATTCATCGCAAGTAGGGGAATGATCAATGATGGGATTAAAAATGGTGGGATGATTGGGAGAGGGTTCTATATGACTTTCAAAGGTCTCATTCGCTTGTTCCCTACTATCTACCCTAGTAGGAGAGCTAGGTTCAACATAGGTAGGGGATACATCAAGGGAAGGACCGCTATGATTTTTGAACAGGTTATCCCAAAGGGTGGGAGCATGAGGGAAGGGAGGGTCAAGAGTCTCATGAATTTTAATAGGTGTATCTTCTAACACCAACCTATCCTCATTGCATCAAGGAGGGGTATGAGAGGAACAAGGTTTAGGGTCATGGGTATAAAGACAAGATAAGGGAATGATGGTTTCATCTTCTTGTTATTTAATGTTTGGAAAATGGGAAGGGGGAAGAGGAAGACAAGAAATACCATGATGATCTTCAATGGTCATGTCTTATTTCCAAAAGATATCTCCATCACTAATGGGAGAGATATCATGAGAAGAACAATTATGATTATCATGAGTATTGATGTTTGCATCCTCTTGTGGAAAAACTTTAGTGGATGAGCTAGAAGAGATGAAGTCATCAAGGGCTTCATCTAAAATCTCCAAGTCATCACTACTAAATGGCTTAAGAAGGGTGTGAGTGGCTTCATGTGATGTTAAGGTTGTGTTTTCATTTTCTAAAGAATTTGATTTAAATGATCTAGGAACTAATGTAGAAAATGAAAATTGCAAAATTTTAATGCTATCTACAAGTACCATTGAATTTTATTTCTACTAATGTAAATGTAATAGAAGTTATGCATGCAATGTAAAGACATAAGATGAAATGCAAGTTTCAAATTGTAAAGAAGGTAAATGACTAATTACACTATCCAATGATCTAAAAATGACATGTTGTAAATGAAAAAGTGAAAATGTGCAATGCATGAAATGAGCTAATTTATGCTAGATTTAATGAGATTCATTTAATAGAAACACAACCCATTGATACAGGTAGGTAATGGCACAAAATAGAAGCATAAAAATAAGGTTTTTAGCTCTGTCAAGGGTAGTTTTATAGGCCTAAAGGGACTAGGTCTCGCATAATGGCAACTTAGTCCACCTGGTGATTTTTTTGAGATTTTAGAAAATATTATGATGGATTTAGGTGGTTTTTGTATTGGGTGGTATAGGCCTAACATGAAAATGCAAAATTTCAGAAATGTTTATTATTTTAAGATGCAAAAATGCAACCTATATGCACTTTCACTAATGCAAAATTTTAAAACCCTAGAATACAAATTAGACAATGCAAGCCTAGGATGAGAAAGAGCTCCAAATAAGAGAAGAGACTATGTGGACATCAGGTTCACCAAAATGAACTACCAAAAATGAAATAGGGAAAGAGGATTCCCCAATAGGCTCCTAGGGTTTTTCACCTAGGAGCTTGGTTGAAGGAATGACTCTCTTTCATGTTAAGTGTGCTCTTGGTGAATTCATTCAAGAGGGTTAAGGGATTAAATTAGTGTGTGTGGGATGCCCTAAATATTGGAAATGGAAGATGAAAAATAAATAGTAATACAAGAACTAGAAAATGAACTATGTTGGAAAACACATTGTAATATGCAAACATTAAACTAAATGACCTAAGAAAGAACATGAAACATAACAGAAAGTTGGGGAATAAAAGGGATGTGCACCTTGAAACTTGCAGAGGCTGGAAATGCTACTAAATCCAAGGTTTAGACCTTCTAAGACATTTACGCCATTTTGGGCAACCTAGTCCTTTTTTTGTAAAAATGCGAGGGAACCTATTTCTGCCAAAAGGGTACTCGGATCTATAGAAAACCAAGAAATGAATGTGTAGTGGGACTAGGTCGCCAATAATGGTGACCTATTCCACTTCCAGATTTTGGGATATCTAAAGGTGGAAATAAAGGCTCTTGGTCTACACTTTCTGCTTTGTGAGGTACCCAAATCTGCAACTTTGATTCTTGATATGTAGGTGCCTTTTTGTGTAGATTCTTAACCTAACCAATAAGGAGATTCCCTAAAAAAGTCTTCAACCCATTCTTGAGTGATCTCCAATCTTCCAAGATACCTAGATCTACAAACACACAAAGAGAGAGAAGGAAATGTTGATTGTCAGAGTATAGGGGTTTGCCTTGGTCAAACCCCTTTGTAGATAATCAAATCAAATGATGAAATAATGTAATGAAACATGCAACAATGGAGTTTACCTTGCCATGATGATTGATATTGAGTTCCAAGAATGGAGGATTCAACCTTTGAGTGCTTCAACAAGATGTCTTCATGACTTAGAATATACAAACCCTAGCTTGCTTGAGAAGAGTGGTGGATAAGAGGTGAAGAGTGAATGAGAGAGTTGAGAATAATGATCAATTGGGGTGAAAAAGATGAGAAAAGACCTTATTTATAAAATTTGTGCCCTAATTTCCAAAAAATGATACCATACAGGCCGACCTTAGGGTTTAGGAGACAAAATCCTAAAATAAATTTGAATAAATTTTGATTTTTATGCCACATGGGACTAGGTCGCCCAAGGTAGTGACCTAGTCCACTTGGGAATTTTTTATTGGTTTTTAGGGATAAAGATGTGATTAATAATGTTTTTTGGGATTATCTCACAAAACACACTAAAGTAAGGCATGCATGTGCATTAAGGGGTCATTATAGCATAAGAAAGGGTTGATTTAGTGATGACAAGCTTAGGAAAGTGTGAAAATCTATTGCAACACGCAAGGCTTGTAAAAGGGGTAAAAGGAGGTTGAAAAAGGTCCAAAATCCATAGGCAAGGGTGCAAATGAGTGAAAAGTGTCAAAGGTTACACTTTTTCGCAACATAGTTTCCATTTGACGTCAACTTTTATATTGATTATTTATCTAAAATAGAAAAAAATATACCATATTGATATAGATTCTTTTATCTAGTGCATCATATTTTTTTCAATATTTTTACTAAGTTTTAGTATTTTTGTTGACATGGTAATTAACCTAATATTTTTGTGTTGATAACCTTCTTTTAGTAAAAATAAAATATAAAATATAAATAATAGTTATATATATATATATATATGAAAACTACACTTATGGATCTTCAAAAAGGTATTTTTATATTTTAAAAAAGTGTTATTTGCATGACTAGGAGTTGTCCAAACATCAAATCTTTCAAATAATTTAACTTTTTTTAGTAAATTGGCTTCAAATTGGTGCTACATATGCATTTATCTAACAATTTTAGTTGGGAAAATTGTGGACATATATAACTTAGCTATAATGAATCTTACTAGATCATATGTTTGATCAAATTTGATTTTTAGTTAGAAATACTTAAATTAAGTTATGTTGATAAGTTGGATGAAAGTCTGACATAGCTTCATACTTTTACCCAAATGAGATAATATTATTAGGCTCCCATATGATACCAAATTTATACCTCTGATAACTTTAATAAGGCACCATACAATATGAACTTTGACCTCCATAAGGCTTAGCAAGCTAGATGTTATGCTAAACACTTATGAAAAACCAAGGCACCATAGGCAAGAAAAGTGTGTTATGCTTGGTGGCAATGAAAAAGGGTTGTAACTTAGAGCTTCATAAGGCTACCAAGTTGCATTATGCTAAACACTTACGAAAAAAATGCAAATAGGATAAAACATGTTCAAAAGGATTTTTCTTAGTTCATGTAAGGTCTCCTCTTAGGGTGAAAGGAAAGAAGAGCACATAATACACCTTCCCAATACTAATCTTCAGGAGAGATAATAAAATAAACCATTTAAACTTTGTAATTATAGTTCATTTAAGATGCACATAGTAAAAAAATGAATAAACAATAAAAGATCAACATAGGATTTACATAGGAAAACCCTTTCGGGAAAAAATACACACACCAAAGAAGAGATCCCTTGTATTACACTATAAAAAATATTACATACAAGTGAAAAGCTATGCTCTTTCAGGTTGTTTTATAGAATGAAATCAATAGAACTTCTTTACATTCACTCTGATCTTCACTCACAATTCCAATGTGCTATGACATTGCATACATACTTCTCAAGCAGTACAGGAAAATAGTCATTCCAACTTCCATACCAACGGAACATCCATTGTCTCTCTAAATTCCCACTACCACCTCGATACATCTATTGTTCCATCCTATCAAGATATCGAAGGGACCATCATCAACATCCCACCAATATCCATCATTCACTCTAATGAAGAGATCCTACCTTACATCGGGATATTAAAGGGACCACATTTTAGGTCCTACCGATATCCACCTATCCTTTTGATGAAGAGATCCTATCGTCCATGTAGAAATATCAAAGTAACAAGCCTCAAGGTCTTGATAGGCCAAAACTAGGGTAAAGAATAAAGAAGATTTCAGCTTGTACTAAGTGTCAATCCAAGGATCATAAGCTTACGAGAGGTGTTGCGAAAGTATACCTAAAGGGAGGAAAGCAGTGAATGAAGTGGGGATGAGTGCAGCTAAAACACACAAAGGAGCACCTATAATGAAAATCTATTTTAGACTTATATTTTTGTTCTACTCTATTCTATGATAGAAGTGACAGGATCTGTTACAAACTTACTTGGAATGGATATATAATGAAAAATGGTTGTTAAACTAGATTGAAAATAAAACACTACAAAATATTAAATCACATAGAAAGAAATAATTGCAAAAAATTAAATCACATATTACTAAAACAATAAATTACAAAAATCACTGGCGTTCTGAGCAGTGGGCCCTACCTCCTCAATCTTCCAAATGAGGAAATAAAAATAGAACCTACTCTTACACGGTTTTATTCATGCAAAGGATTTTATTTATTTATAAAAATGGTACATCGTTCTCCCTCATTGCTACCTTGCGCTACTTATATATGCACAACTTATAACAAACATATAGAGAATTGTTTGTTTTGACCTACGACCAACAAGCTAAAAGAAATAAATAATATGGTTTGGTAACCATCTAGATCTATTTGATTAAAAAAAAACTATAAATTGGCAGTGTATAATATTTAGTCTTCTTGCGTTTTGGCAAACATATCTCCTCCGTATAGCTGGAAAACATAGTTGTTATCATAAATTCTATTTCTAGGAATGAATCCACGTGAATGAAAAATGCAGGTAAAAATGCCAATGACAAGATTTCTCCAACAACCTGATAGCATAAAGCATGTGGTGGATTGGATATCCATGTGTGAGTACGTGTATTGGAATAGCTGAAGGAAGGCCACCATTGGATGGAAAATCAATACTAAAGAGGTAGTCGATGCCACCACAAAGGTCGATATCACCCATAGAAAATAAGAATGGAAAACTGTGAAATGTAGTTGAACAAAGACAAGTAAAATCCACCACATAAGTTCCTGTCTAGAAAATGACAAGAAGATTTTTTGCATGGAAGGTGATAGGAAGTTCCTATGATCTGCATGTTGCAAGCTTTATTTTCCAAGGCTTGGAATTGCAATTCTTATTAGTAAAGATAACTAATCATTAATTTCCATATTTTCTCCAAAACTCTATTAAATATCTCTTATATATATTTAATCATATGCAACATAAAATGGTGAAGTAGTATGACATGGAAGAAAAATGGAATGTGGGAATGGATATGAAGGTATATGAAATAGGTTAAAATATGCCATAAAATGGGAAATAATTGGCTCTCATCAGTCCTATCGATATCGTATTTCCTCCTTGATATAGCTCCATTAGAATATCGAAGGAACCACATTTTATGTCCCACTGATATCTACCTGTCTCCTTAAAAATTACCTTCCCTTTGTTCATCAAAATGTCGAAGGGACTACAAAATAGCTCCCTCTGACATTGTAATGTCTCCTTGATGAGGAGCCTTTGTGGAATATCGAGCCTCAAGTTGATGAAGGGAGTAGAAGAAGATAAAGGGGAAGACCAAGTGTTTTCCTGATTTTAGAGAGCCTTAACCAGTAAGCTTGAGACACCCTTTTTGTTACCATAGGGAACACCATACCTAATGTCTCCAAGAGAGGAAAAGTTTAGGGTAAAAGATTCACAACTTAGGGAATGCAACACATAGCATCACCACTAAGAGGAAATTCGTATGCCAAGAAAGGTCACACTCTTGGAGGAAATCAAACCCAATGACACCACCAAGAAGAAGACACATTGCAAGAAGTGAGAAGAATGAGAAATGAAACATGAGAAAATTCCAAAGATCTCCAAACATGATAATGCCAATGTATGCCACCACTTTAAAGAAATTGCTAATGCCATGCTGTGAGCAATTACTTTAAAGTAGAAAATGATAAATGCTAACAATAAAGAAGACATGAGAGCTTATTTGGAAATCCCTATGCCAAGTCACATGTTTCCAAATGAACCTACACCATGAAAAAGGAAGTGGTGTCTGCCAAAATAAAATCCCAAAACACATAAGGGATCCACAGATATAGGGTCATTGTATGTCTTTGCTACAATGATGTTATAAAGCTCAGAAATGTCATTATTCCCCAAATAACTCATGGAGTAGGAAGAGTGACACATAGAGAGTGAAAACAAAGAAAAATCCTTTTGGGTTAGCATGGAAGAGACCTAAATATCTTGACACCTTTTGTCATACCCAGAAGGAAAACACAAGACAAAATAAAAGATAAAGTTTTATGACATATAGATGAATGAAGGTACAAATAGAGGAATGAACATGAAGGTACATCAAACAAAATAGTATGGGGGATCACATTAAGTACATGTAATCAGAAGAAGAACATGCAAAAGAAAATTAAGACAAGACTAGTAAGGCACGTGCAAGTCAACCTATAGTAGGTTGTTCACATCCCAATCTTGTTCATCATATTCAAAAGGTGGACAACTATCCAAAGGGACAACATCAAGTGCCAAACTAGGACAAGCACCAAGTTCAGCTTGTGGTGAAGCACTCTTTGTAGGAGGATTATCACGATTGTTATCATTTAAGCTCATGGAAGAGGAAAACAATAAATTTAACTCATTATGCACTTGTTCATTAATCTTTGCAATTTCGTTATGATCATCCAAGTTAATCACAACAAAATTTCTAATGGTAATATCCATAGAAGATGCTTGTTCTATTCAAGATTTAGGAGTTTCTTGTTTCAGTGAAGGTGGAGAATTATCATGCATTTCTTGAGGTAATTTTGGATTTTGATTTTGTATTTTTTTCTTTTCTTCTTTTTCTTGTAACAAACGAGCAATAACACAATTTCTACGCTTACGCTCTCTAGCATTTTGGTTTGTTTTTATTTAATTTTCAAGTTGTGATTATGTAAGCATGGGTCTATCAATCATAGGTTTATTTTCTTCCCTTAAGGGAGGAAAAAAAGGAACCATGGTAGGTTGTTCAACCACTTTCTCTTTAGCTTTGTAGACTTGTTTGGTTCTAGGAGGTACAACAGGACTTATTTGGTTATCTAATGGTCTCTTGTAGTAAATGGGTAAAGTATTTTTCATGGATTGATCTTGGTTGCTTGGAAGAGATTTTGATTCAATCATTGTTTCATTAAGGATATGAGGCTCAATTGTAGGTTGAGGCATGTTTGTAAGGGATAAATTTTTAATGAGATTTTCCTAGAAATTTTGATAGGATTTGAAAAATAATTCCTCACGAGACCTAATAGGTTCCATAGGTTTGGGCCAAAATAAATCCAATGAGAAGTTCCCATGGGAAGACATAGGATTAAAGCCACTATGGTGCATAATAAAAATCTCATTACCGAATGGAAAATTTAAGCATTTATGCACAACTGACGGGACAAAATTCATGGAGTGAAGCCATGGATAGCCTAGCTTCACACGAAATTGGTCCGACGATAGGATGAAGGAAAATAAGACACATAATTTTTTTGGTCCAACCTTTAAAGGTAGAGTTATTGAAGCTATCATAAGGCAAGAAAAACCATTATGTATTTTGATCCATGCTTTTGGTCTTTCATATGTATCTTGATAAAGTTCATGCACAAATAAGAATTCTTCAGTGATCATATTCTCTACACAAATGTATGATCAATTAATATCCCATTCGTAGGATTTTCATTGATTGTTCCAGCTATGTAAAGAGGATCATCAGGTGCATGCCTAACTATGTCATATTGTGAGAAAGCAATATCAAATGGCATCTTAGTTAGGACCTTACGAGGTTGAACATAAATAAGTCCAATCAAATTGTCTAATTTCTTTGTGTTTTCATCATTCATGTCAACATTAATCACATCATTCTTTGTTTGACTAGCTTTTATCAAGGAAATGTTCTGATTTGGCATATGATTAGTAAATATTTGCAAATTTTGATTATGAGGGGCTACAAAATTATTACCTTGATCATTAACACCAGCAATTCGAATATGATTAGAATCAATGAGGTCTTACACAAGATGCTTAAGACACTTGCAATATTCTTATCATGTCCATTTTATCAATGAAAATGGAAATATAGGTGTTTGGTCCATAGTTGGAAGGTAGAGGCTTAGTAAGATTAAGAGTTCTAGTAAGAATGTTAAAAATTGAATTTCCTTTTGTAAGCTAAAGCATAGATTTCACCCCTCTGTAGATCTTGGCTCAACCGCTCCTACCTAGATTTGGCTTCTAGGACTTCCCTTGGAGTTTTGGAATAATTTTTTTTTCCAATGAATTGCTAACTCTTTCGGGAGTCTTTTAGTCAATTGTTGAAAAATTTATTGTTAAAAAATAAAGGCTCATTTTTGTAAGAATTTGTGTGAGTGTAGTAGTTAAATATGTCTTACCTTCCTCAATAAATTTGAAATCAAAGATTGGGCTATGGACTCAAGCTAGTGAGTACGAAAATGTTGGCATTTTCTATCAACTTTGTAGGATGTCTGACCATCTTAGCCATTCTTGCAAAAAATAACAAGCCCCAAAAGACAAAACAATTTTGATGGCTATCTTCCACCTCTATGGTGGGGGCTTCGATGATAGTAGGAATGAGTATTCAAAACCACCCCAAGAAAAGCTTTCAATTATGTTTGAATTGGTCATTCAAATGGAGGGGAACAATGAAGAGAGTATTAAAGAACATGAACCACCAATATCTCTTAAGGATTCCTTTCCCCAAACTGAGCATAATGAAGTGACTCCAAAAGAAAATAATAATTATGTTTTGCCCCTAGTTCTCCTAGGACCTTAGATTTGGACATTGGGAAGGGCCTAAGTTTTTCTTTAGGAGAGGAAGAAGTCTTACTTCAAGAAAACTTCAACATGAGTATGCATGATTCCCTTGCATTATTGGGGTTTGAAGATTTGGATTCCCCTTTATCCTTAAAGAAGGATGGTCTAGATGAGGTGTGGACTCAATTAAATGCAAAATATATTTGAAGAAAAAGAAATAAGATGTCGAGAGAAAATAGAAACATGGAAGACCTTCGCAAAGGGATACCAGATCCATAAAGGCAGTTAGAGAGGTGGCTTTAGGAAAACAAAGGACCTTGGAGGGCCTATCAAACCAACATAAAACTAAAAACTAGCTTTGGGGAGGCCTCTCTCCATTGCTTAGTATTAGGAGGGTATTGACTCTATTTTCTTTGAAGATATGAAGATCATGACTTGGAATATTCATGGGTTGAACAACCCATTAAAGTAGCATATCATTAAATGCTCTATCATGGACTTGAATGTGGACGTCTTCCTTATCCAAGAAATAAAAATACAACATGGAAGCTTCAAAGAAATTGTTAAAAATATATGGCCAATGGTAAAAGTATTGCATATGCAACGTAGAAGTTTCCTCTAGTGGCCTTGCTACTCTTTGGAACCCTACAAGAACTAAAGGTATGAAATGATTCTATAGAAAAAAATGCTTAGAAACCATCATGGAAGATAAAAGGATTGTAACTAAGCAAAATATTCTCAATACTTATGCTCCTAACTCAAGGACTTCTCGGACTCAACTCTGAAATTCTTTATTAGTGCTTATGTCAAATAACCAGAGGGTGCATTAGATGTTGGTTGGGGACTTTAACACCCCTCTTTATCCTTCTGAAAAAATGGGGGGAATTAGAGGATTTCTTGGACAATATGTTGGATTATCCTAACTTCATTTCTTCTTAAGGCCTTTTGGATGTTGATCTCAAAGGACCAAGTTTACTTGGTCTAGCAAATTTCATGTCAAAAATCACATTCAAGTAAATTTGGATAGGGTGTTGATCTTGGGTGATTGGGATATTCTTGCAAAATTGCATCTCTTGGCCTTTCCTAGATCCACTTCAGACTGTAGTGCTCTTGTTCTAAGGTGGGAGGAACATAGACCCAAAGGCCCCTTTCCCTTTAGATATAAGATTATGTGGAACTTGCATCCTAATTTTAAGAATCACATTCAACATCAAGGTGGAATCTCCCTTGTCAAGGAACACCTATGTTTCGATTGGCTCAAAATCTTTAAAGGATCAAATATCATGTGCAAGGATGGAACAAAATATCCTTTGAAAATATCTTCCACACTAAGTGAACCATCCTTTCTAATCTAAAATATATTTAAACTAAGATGGAGTCTAGAGTTGACGATGATGACACTTTGAGGAGAGAAAGGGAGCTCAAAGAGGAATGGTTCCAAGTTACAAAGGAGGGAATTTTGTGGAAACATAAATATAGAATTCAATGTTGTAAGAAGGAGACATGAATATAAAGTTTTTTCACCAATCGACCCTTAAGTGCATAGGAAAATAAATAACATTATCTCTCTAGTTAATGCTAATGGTGATACTTTGACAAATGATGATGATCTAGCTATTGAGGTTATTTCCTTTTTCTAAGAAAATGGTGGAGTTTCAAATCCAATTGACACAAAGATAGAACCTCTACAAATGGCATTTTGGCTAGCCATCGTTCTCTATATTTGGAGTGTTTGGGTTTTAGATTTCCTATATTGTTTAACTATTTCCCCACTGCTACCTGCTTTCTATACTTAATTCCTTGCCTTATACTTTATATGTGAGATTGGTTGAGATTAGGGTTGACTTTTTATAGCACAGGTGTTTGCATTAAGAATAACAGTGGATTTGATTGTGTGTTATTTTTAATTGAAGTTCCTTCATCTTCTATGCATCTTGTAGTGGAGTGGTGGGTTTAATACAGACTACTTTGGATTGTAAATTAACTTTGTTCAATATATGAAAAAAAAGAGTCTATTTACTTTAGTTGTCCTCTTCTATATTTTTTTAATCTTTTATTTTCTTTCGTATATATGTAACAAATAATTTTTTGAATTCAATTTTGAATTATGAAAAATATTAAATAAAATCTATTTAATCAAAACATTAAGTCACAATTTAAAAGATTCAATTCAAACAAATTGAGTAAAATTGAATAATGTAATGCAAAATGCAATTACCCATCATTCATCAAGTTAGAAAAAAAGTCAAAAAGAATGGACAAGAGATTTTTTTAATTATTCTTTTAATTAAAAATAATAATGTGCTCTTGACGCCTAACTTTATTAAATTCTATCTATATATTTTTTATTGACTAACGTACTGTGATGTTCAAACATTATCAGATCCCAACAAAAGAATACTGCTGCGAGATGCGTTTTGGAATTAAATAACCGGAAACAATCAGTATAGTGCAAACTAAACAACAAATTATATTGTGAATAAATATAATAAAGCTAAGGCGTAAATAACGTGGTAGCGATTTAATATTTTTCTAGACACGTTTTACTTCGTGTCATATCTACGTCCAATATGGGCCCATTAATGCCAACGTTAACATAAATTTGAGATAGAGAGAGCGTTTCCTGCATTTTTGATCGACATGGCTTTCTCTGCAGATATAATAAAAGACGGTATATATGATCCAGCAACGGCTTTAGTATGCGCACTCATTGTTTTCTTGTGGGTTTTGTACAGATTTACTGTGCAAAGGCAAAATACATTGAGATTCAGATTACCGCCTGGACCGTTCCCATGGCCTATTATCGGAAATCTGAACCAGCTGAAAAGGTTTCCTCATCGTGATCTTCATGAACTTGGTAAGAAATATGGGCCCATTATGATGTTGAGATTCGGTTCTGTTCCCACAGTTGTGGTTTCTTCTTCTGCCATGGCGAAGGGGTTCTTGAAAACCCACGATATGGTTTTTGCCAGCCGACCTCTTATTGCTGCAGGAAAATATATTGGCTATAATTTCAAGGATCTGGTATTCTCTCCTTACGGACCTTATTGGAGACACATGAGGAAGCTGTGCGTGGTAGAATTGCTGAACAGCAAAAGGATCGAGTCCCTCAGATGGGTACGGGAGGAGGACGCGCATCTCCTTGTTCGTTCAGTGTGGGAGATGTCTGGGCAGGGAAGGGAGCCAGTTAATCTCACCAACATGTTTTCATCGTATTCGTTAGCAGTCATGTGGCGAATCCTTTGTGGCACCAAAATTTCTTTTCATGGTGATGCTCATATGGGTACTGGTCATGGCGAAGAGATAAAGAAGATAAAGAAGATGGCGTCAGAGGTGGCAGCTACAGTAGGAGCTGTCAATATCGGGGACTTCATTCCTTACTTAGACTGGATGGACTTGCAAGGAGTGAAGCGGCGCATGAAAAAGGTACACAATTCCTTGGATGAAGTGATAAAGAAAATGATAGAGGAACACCAGCAGTGGAAGGGGAAGTTGCAGGAGGAGCATGAGCAGCAGCCAGCTACTAACGACATCATTGACGTGCTCTTGGAAATGGAGTCTTGATGGAAGGAAAATCACAGAGGAAAACATTAAAGCCATTGTTTTTGTTCGTATTCACTTCTTCTTTATGATACAATCCCAGTTATTGTTTTTCAATTTAATTGGTAGTTCTTTTTTGTCTTGATCTAACAAGGCTGTTTAAATTTTGAAGGATATTTTCGTTGCTGGAATTGAAACGACGTCCACTACGTTAGATTGGGCAATGAGTTCGATTCTTAAAAACCCTGGTGTGGCCAAGAAAATGCAAGAGGAAATCGACTCAGTGGTTGGCAGAGAGGACAGTAAGTGAGCGTGATATAGCAAGTATGGAGTACGTGCAGTGTGTGGTGAAGGAGACGCTGAGGTTATATCCGGCGTTACCCTTGCTGCTTCCGCACGAATCCACACAAGATTGCACAGTTGGTGGATACTTTATTCCTGAGAGAAGCAGGCTTATTATCAGTGCTTGGGCAATCGGAAGAGATCCATCCGTGTGGGAAGATCCTCTGGAATTCAGGCCGGAGAGATTTATGGGTAGAAATGTTGATATTGTGAGAGACAAAGACTTGTTTGATATGGTGCCCTTTGGAGCAGGAAGGAGAGGATGCCCAGGGGCAGGCATGGCCTCTGTGAACATGAACCTTCTTTTGGCCCAGTTCATTCATTGTTTTGAGTGGACTGTGGATGGGGATTTGGATATGACGGAAGTCTTTGGAGCAACCACGCCCAGGAGTGTTGACCTGGTCGCTCGTCCTACACTTAGGCTACCCACCTGCCCTTAACCTTTCCCGTCTCCTTACGCTACACGCCAAATTTTTTAAGTTAGTAATATAACCTCTCCCGTGTCCTTTAGTGACCCACTCCGATTATGCATATTACTATTATCAACTATGCGATTCCCTAATGTTTTTGGTGGTCCACTTTTACTAATTTAAATAAGCTCTCCATGTTCATCTAACAATTATTCTGTGTCTTTTATGTCGTATATATGAGATTTTATATTCAAACTGATAATCATCAAGATGACTACGTTTTTATTTAATTGTTTAATGTATTATTGGTTTGTTATTAAATTACTATGGATGAGAGATATTAATTTGGAGTTATTTTATTTTGTTTTAAAATTATTTTATTTAGTACATGGATAAATTTTATTTGTTGTTTATTTTATAAATATTGTGTTTGTTATTTAATATTAATATTATGACATGCAGACAGGTCTCAAATTTAAGATAAAAGGTAAGAGTTTTTTAACACACTCATACTATTATACTCCATCGTTGTCATTGTCAAATGTTTTTCTACATTAATTAGTCATCTTATAATCCTTTTTTTATTGCTTAAATTTGTAATTCAAATAAACATTATTCATATTGATTTGTAATATAAGCTGCATTAAATAACCAAATAATCAAATTAAATGTAAATTGATTTATAAATTAAAGAAAATAAATTGAATGTTATATACACACATATACATGTATGTGTTCATGTGCATGCACATGTGTGTGTATACATATGTATATATATGCACACAGATGTGTGCCTATGTATATGTATATATATGCTCACACATGTGTGTGTATGTATGTATATGTATACATATACACAATCATCTACGCACATGCACACATGCACACATAAATATGATAAAAAAATAAAATTTATTCCTAAAAAGTTAAATACACATGATAGATTTTCAGATAGATATAGCCATCAAAATAATTAAGAAACCTATTAGGGGTTCTTGCAATACTGCCCAATATGATGCTTAGTAAATTCCAACCTTTGACCAAGGCTCACATTTCTCCAAATGAAAAACCTATTTTATTCCACTTGATCATCATAAATAAGATAAATAATATTTGATATTTATCCTAGGCCAACTCTCCCCAATCCACAACATTCTAATTACAAATCTCTTCAAAATCTCATTTAACTAAATAATTAGCCATCTTGTTCCATTCCCTAAGAATATGAATAAAAGATATTAAGTCAAAATTTGTGGCTACATGAAGAATTTTCTTAGCCACCAAAGCCAACCCCCAACAAGAATCCTACAAACTTATTTTATTCAACAAGGAAACTGGGATCATTGAATCCATTTCACATATAACCTTTCTCCATTACATTTTTCAAGCTCTCTCCAAATCCATAGGAATATCCCAAGCTTCTATTTGATTATTAGAGTGCACTCCCATACAAGTAGAGAAGAAAAAAATGAACCAAACCTTCACCATATCAACCAATTCAATCAATTCCCACAACACTTGGGTGTTCCTAACCACAACCATCAATATTAATTTTAAAAAATACTAGAATGGGGAGAACACTTAGTTGACCTATTCATCTTCCTATAGAGTTGCAATATATTTTTACATTGATCCTATTAGGAAAATTGAAGGAAGAAATCCAAAAAAAAATCTTATCACACATTTGGAGAAGTAAGAGGTTCCTCAATGTTGAATTTAACCTTAATAATATATTTCAAATATGAGGCCAAACTTGTGTGACTATACACTAGCACTATTGGAAGATTCAATAGTTTTTCTCAAACTAAATCCACCAAAGGATAAAAGGGGGAAAAATCTCACATGTATCCCTAATAAAGGAAAATAAAGATGGGGGTTAACCCATATTAGCTCAAAACTTACATAAGGAAATAACATGAATAAATGATCTATTTCAAATCTTCCACCATAAGCTCCAAATCTTCACAAAGAAGGGACAATAAAAGAAAAGGTAATTAGTGTATTCCTCAATATTTTCATAAAGGACACAAATAGAAGGCCCATGAAATCCTCTCTTTCTAATTTTCTTTTAGGTGGGACATTTTTTCGAGTTTAAAAGCCACATAAAATTTGCACTTAGGTCAAAATAAATATTTCAAATTCTCCTTCACCAAGGAGATTCTCCATTCGCTTATTTTAATTTCTCTAAAGAATGATATCCAAGATCTATTAAATAGATTCCTTAAGAATCATCACCCCATGCAAGGATATCCAAGAATTAAAACTAGAATGTATTGAGCATTTGAAGAACTCCTTTGGGACAACTTTGGATCTCCCACTAATGATAGAACAAAGACTTCTCTAGAGGAATAGTGCATTTAAAATCAACAACTTTGGACCACCATCCCTCTAAAAGTGTCACTCAATGGCCAAATTTATGGAAATGAAGAAAGAATAGGGGGATTATTATCCTAGGATTATGTCTAAAAAAGAATGATTTCCCTTATTAATTATCTAGAAAATACCTTCCTTAATAAGTGAAACCGCCCTTTCAATCATGTCCCAAATCATGAAACCTTACCCAATCAATTTTATTTATGAAATGTCCTCATCTATCACTCCTTCCATACACTTAAAATAAAAAATTATTGTCCAAAGTTGATCTATATTTTTTGCACTATCTCTAATATAATGTGGCCACTAAGGTTTGATAGTTGAGCTCAAACTACCTAACCCTACAATCTCCAACTTTTTATGGTTTATAAACCTAGTCTTAGCTCATAAGACTCTATTTTTGAGTTTCCACTTTTTTTCAATAAGAATTTTATTGATAGAGGATAAAATTCCTTGAGAAATCTCTTTGGAGTAGATAGAATCAGAAACCTATAAATTAGAAGAGCCTATAGGATAGATTTTAATAACATAAATCTTCTGGAAAAGGATAACCACTAAAAGTTACAGTGGACAACCCTTATACAAAATCTATCTAGAATTATTTTCCATTAATATCTCTTTAGCATTCTAATAGAAATGGGAAACCTAGATAATCCAAAAGAAGATTCACAATTTGAAAGTTAATCATTTATAAAATTTTGTGTTGAAAAGGCACATGCTTATTAAAGAAGAAAATATTATAGTCTTCATTTAATTATTGACTAGAGGTAGATAAGTATATACATCTAAATATTTTATAAAATTGATTTCCACATCATTTTTTGTCAACCCCATAAAGGTTATGTCGTCTAAAAACTAAAGGTGGAATTGTGAATCAGTATTTTGATAACAAGACCATCCTTAAATGATATTTATTTCTTTATGTTAATTCAAAAAATGGTATAATCCTTCCAATATTAAAAAATATAAACCCTAACTATTATTTTTGTAGGGATTCAAACTATTTTTGTCGCTACTCCATAGTCACTATTATTGCTTTGTGTGACCATGTGTTGAATATCATATCTACGCCAACCAAGCTCATCATCGCTTCTTTCTCCACTCAATGCCTAGGGCCTCCTCTCAACACCTTTCAACTCATAATTTAAAACCTCCATAATTAAACATTCAAAATTTCCTTAAAATAATCTTTTTCATTACTTAAAAAACCATTATAAGTATTTAAAGGTAACAAGACTTGTGGAAAATAACACTTGAACAAACATTTAAAATTACACCCACAACATAAATTTTACCATTTAACCTTATTTTGAAGATTCAATTGATATATGACCCTTGGGTAATCTTAGTGCATGTGAAAAAATATTTTTTAAGCCTCTTAATGTATTGTGAAAAAATGAACAGTTAATGACCTTTGTAGAAAATACCATAAAAATAGGACAAAATCTTGATCATGGTTGAAGTCTTGCAACAATGAACAATTGTCAGAATTTGGACACCATATGTTTATTGCGAAAAAATTGAAGATGGATAGATGAACCTAAAATTCCTTCTCTTCTTACCTCTCTCAATATCTCTACCCTCCTCCTTACCTCTCTTATTCTCTCTCTATCATATATATCTCTATCACCTCTCTCTCTCAAACTTATCCCTCTCTCCCTCCCTGCCTCTCTCTACTCTCTATCTCTCTATCTTCACATCTCTCTCCCTCTCCTCTCTCTCCCTCCCTCTGTATCTCTCCCTCCTTCTCTACCTCTCCCTTCCTCTTTCCTTCCCTCTCTACTTATCTCTATCTCCATCCCCCCTCTCCCTCTTTCTCTCCCTCCCTCTCTCTACTCTCTTTTTCTCCATCTCACCACTCTCTCCCTACCTATGCCTCCCTCCCTCCTCTCTCTATCTCACCTCTCTCTCCCTCCCTCCCTCTCTCCCTCCCTCTCTCCTTCCCTCTTTACTTCTCTCTATATCCCTCTCCCTCTCTCTAGATACCTCTATCTCTCTCTCTTTTTCTCTATCACCTCTCTCCATCCCTACCTCTCTCTCCATCTCTCCTTCCCTCTCTACTTCTCTCTACCAACCTATCCAGGTCCCTCCTTCCCTCTCTAAATCTATCCTCCTTCATCCTTCCCTCTCTACATCTCTCTACCAACCTATCCAGGTCCCTCCTTCCCTCTCTAAATCTATCCTCCTTCATCCTTTCGTCTCTACTTATCTATATGTCACATCTCTTTATCGCATCTCTCTCTCTCTCTCTCTCTCTCTCTCTCTCTCTCTCTCTCTCTCTCTCTCTCTCTCTCTCTCTCTCTCTCTACTCTCTATCTCTATCTCAACAAGAGGTCTTGGGTATTTTCCTTCCAAAATAATGAAAAAATTGCAAAGAACTTTAATGATGTAGAGAAGGGGTAGATTAATCTTTAGAGGAATCAACTAAACACCAATCAGTCACAAGCTTAGCTGGGCAAGACTCCTTCAATGGCGACTTTCAATAACTAGCTTTTCCTAGCACCAAGGGTTTCAAAATGATGTAAATAGGCATATCTTTTAGAGAAGGTCGTCTCACCTTGAAACATACACATTTTTAAATAATCATTAGGACACATGCCAACATATCTTCTCAAAGAAATGGGTTGTTTTGGAGAAAATGAATCAAAATAGGTTTTCTATGCCTACAATTAGGTAATTTTTTGTCACTTTTACTAAACAAGAACTAAGAAACCTTCTTCACCACTACTCAAGTCTACACCAACAGTTTAGACCAGTCTTACAGGGTCACATTCACTAGGTCTTGGCTTTGGAACACACCATCTATCTACTTTTCTTCACTTTCCTTTCTCTACCTAGCCTAACACATGAAGATGTTAGGCTAGGGTTTGATCAAAACTGTTGTGCCTATAGCACACACACCCTGTTCAGAATGGGGACCCTCTCTTTTTAATTTCATTACGTTCCTTTTTTTGTCATCTTGTTTTGTGTGCCCCCTATTTTTGAGTCTTAAGTGGTTAGTAAGTCTTAAAGTTTCCATCTTGAGTTAGCCAGGTTTCACCACCCTTGAAATTTCCAAGTCTTCGGCCTTCACAGAGTCCCTTTGGTAGTTTCCCTTAAGTCCTTTAAACTATCGTCTTTTTCTCCTTTTGGGTCCGCCCTTGCTAGCCGCCGTCGATGGAATTTTGTCCTTCCTTCATTTTTTATGTGGCGGCCGAGTTGGTTCATCCACCCGCGTTGCAGGTCCCACGTCCATAATGTCCTTTCCCTTTGTCATCTGCTTAATGAAAAACGCGTGGTTGTCGCCCACCCCATGGGATCCATCATTCCCACCGTCAGTTGTTTCAAAGTTTGTTCCCACCAACTGTGCATGTTGTACTAGTATTTAAAGTTGGTATTTATTATCAAAAATCCTATAAATAGTGAAAGTGAAGTCATTTTCATCAAAATTATTGCTAAAACTTGTTAGAGTTGTGCCCTCTATCACCACCTTCACGCCTGCGTGATCCCGTTGTCCTTTGAGCATCACTACCTTTGGATTATTCATGGTTTCTTGTGGGATATTTAGGTAGGTTTTCCGTTCTTTCCCAATCACACATTTTTTCTTTAAATTCTGCAAAGTTCTCAAAATCTTAGAAGTAAAACTGTGAAACTAACTAGTACATGAAATTTTGCACGAACCCATAAAATAGAAAGCTAAAAAACTATTAAAATCAATCTTCAAATGCCCTTTGTAGAACCATACCTTGGCGGGGCTATTCTTGACCAGGGCCATTGAGCCCTTACAACCCATGAGTCTCTTGTCGACATTACCTTAGCTTTCCAACAGGTAAACCTTTGATCATGGTCCCTGCTCATGTCGAACGCATCTACGAGTGGATGCCACTTCCTCATTGCCACCATTGAACTAAATGAAAACCTAAGTTTTCAGGACCCTCACAACTTCCATAGATCTGTGAGTGCGGCATTCTGCTTGTAGATGGCTCCTTTCGCTCATCATTCCAAATAGATATTTAACCCCAACCTTCCACGTAGCGGGCTTCATGGGACCCTTTTTCATTTTTTTTTAAGCAAAACTGAGCACTTAGCCAAAATTGGGCCCCAACTGTCAACCCTTGCGGGTCCGCTCTTGTGGATTGCTCATTACCAATGGCTCTTTACCTTGCCACCATTTTGAATATTTTTCATATGTCGCCCTCTTGTTCTATGGACCCTGCCAAACATTTGACCATTGAGCAAGCATTCACGTTGTTGGGCCTTTGTGGGTCGTTTCCCACAAACCGTCATTCGCTATTCGCCATTGTTAACAATGACTAATCCAAAATGGTGAAGCTTGCTCATTTGCTCACCCTTCGAACCCCGCTATCATCCTTATCATCCTCGCTCCACCTGAAATTTTCTAAGTATTGATGCTTTGTGGGCCAACTATTGCGGGCCACCATCTATGGGATGCCCCATGATCTTCACCATTTATAAACAACCAACTTCCCTTTCCCATCCACTTTGTGGGCTCCATGCCTTCCATCTCCCTTTGGTCTCTTTGCACAAAAAGATCACTAAGTTAAGTTTTCCAGTGGGCCCTCTCCTGTGGGTAGTTATTTGTAGGCTGCCAACCCTCGACCTCCGCCTTCGAGCATCCAAATTTGAGCTACCTTCCACCTAATGGGGTCTGACTCTTTTGCAACCATTTGACTTCCTCCAAGTAAATGACGCATGATGATGACTCTTGTGGGCCCAGTGGTGTAGACTGCCACCTATGGACCACTGTCCCACCTTCACTATTCCAAAATAGCTGCCACCTAGCTACATCTCGCGGGTTCCTACTCACACCTTTTGAAGGACACTAACTTTAGAGATGTTTTTGTGACTGTCTTCCTTGTCTTTGAACCCTACTTTATGGGGATCTTTTTATGAGTTTCTTCCATTTCAAGTCCGTTTTGAATGGAAGGGTTCCCAAACAACTGAGACACCACCTACCTCTACAACCCCTAAACCTACATGACAAAGAAATTGAACCATCACTTCCAAAGACCTCAAGAACGATCAGATCCCCATGACCAAATGACTTAATATCTAGTGGGTCCCATGACTGTCTGGAAGTATTGATGTGGGTGGCCAACTACAGGCCATCATTCCCTCCTCATCATCTGCTCTTTATCTACTCCAAAATGACTATCATCCCAGGGAAACTTGTATCCTTAGGCCCGCATTGTTCTATCTTCCCCAAACAGAAGAAAAACAATGAATTTTAGTAGATGTTATGATCTCTGAAAGATGAATTACTCGATCTAACATCTATTTTGCATGTTTTTACTAATGCTCCCCTTATTTTATATATAAATATGCTTATTGCATCTTTTCTTGCAGGATTTATGGATCTAGTTGTTGGACCATCAAGGGTGCCCATTGAGCAGGAAAAGGGGAAGAATTCTACCAAAGCCCTGAGAGGAAAGGAGGACAAGGACAAAATGAAGTATCAGTTTTAGGGAGTGGAGGTCACCTCTAGGGTCACTACTAAATGGTACAAAATTACAGACACCAACCTTGGGCACATAAATATAGATGAATTTCAACAAAGGGTCATTACCAACCCCACTACAGAGAATACAAAGAGAATTAGGAAGAGCAGTTTGGCTAAGGTAGCTAGCTCTTGTGGCCCCTGAATTGGTGATGGCTTGCAAGGAATCCTATCAAGAAAAGAGCAGGAAGATTGTGGATTGATATGGTAAGGTATCGGCTGACCTATTTGCTAAATCCATATCCCAAACATTCTACATCCCTACTTTTGACCCTATGGAGCAAGCAACAACAGAGTATGTGGAGAATATGTGGAAGGTGGACCCTATAAAATGTAAGAAATTGATCAATCAATATTAGTTAAAGGATAAGAGGGGAAGCACAAACAAAGTGCCTTAGAAATTCTTTTGAAGTGATTTCTATGAAGACTACCATGATTTGGTGACCTAGTTAAGTAAAGGCGTGGGCATCCCAACTGTGACCTATTTCTATCACCGGACGTTCTATTTCATAGAAGAAAATATCAGAGGAACAATGAAATTTGAGTGGGCTTGGATGATTATCAAAACATTGCATGAGTAGTTCCTAGCAGTTAAGAAATCTCGACAAATTTTATATGACCTCCTATTTGGTCTACCTCTTGGTCGATACCCTTCCATACAAAGGTCGATTTGTGGCACAATATGATAGGCATTTGTAGCTCCAATATTGGAATTTCAAGAAGGACTACTGTAGGGTGAATGATGCATTCATCGAGCACATTATCATACTTCTCAAAGGGTATTTTGAGAGAAGAGTCATGCAAAGAGCTTGTGTATTTATTTAGAGATTCATATTCCTATTCATTCAATTTCCCAAATTCACCTACATCTGAATCGATGGGTTTATTGAAAGTTCGTATAAGCTACCTTGGTACCCAAATGACCAGTTAATATTGTTAGAAGTTTAAAGATAGTTTCAAAATGCACATACTCTCTTTGCTGGCAAGCATCAGCCAGGAGTGCCATATCCTCTCACTTTCGGGTAGGGAATGTAGGCTCTATTAGTTGCCCAGAGTGTTGAGTATTCTGAGAAAGAAATTCTTGAGTATAACCTAAGTCTCTACACTCCCTGGCCAAGGATGTACCCATACAACAAGTTAAAAATCTTGTTAGAAAAGAGTATGCCCATTTACACAACATTGAAGATTTTTGGGCTAACTGCCAAGATGACAAGGAGGTACGCATGAGGCACTATATGCGTATGATGACATAGTTTATTAAGACACTCAAACTATTCCCAGTGTTGGATCAGATTGTTGAAGATGAAAGCACTACATTATAGATATGATATTTGATGTCATCACAATCTGCCATTTCTCATTATAGAATGGAATGAGGAAGAGGTCAATGACCACAATATCCTAACAAATCCAATAGACCATAAAACTAGACAATGGATTGATGCAAAAATTTCTCAATTGAAGCTTCAAGGGGTTGACCTAACCTATGGTGAGCTCGAAGATGAGCTCAAGAGAAAAACCGATAATGGGATTGTTGCTGCCCCAACTAAAGAGGCTCCCAAGTCTCCTCTAGCCAAGTTAGGTCACAAAAAATAAAGGAAGTATTAGAGCACCAACCAAAGCATAAAGTATATTCAAGGAATATGTCAGAGGTTGAGACCTCAAAGAAAGCAAAGAAATCAGGTGGATTCTTTAATATTCCCACAATTCAAGAGGACCCATTACATGAAGGAGAAGAAGGAGAAGAGGCCAAGCAATCCAAGTCACCACCTGCCACCTCTATTCTTGTTGCTACCACCATCACCACTACTATTATTCCTCCTCTGGTATCTTAGGCGCTAGCCACCTCCTCCCCGCCCATGGTGGAAATCTTGGTTCACCTTGCCTATACCTCACCCACTACACCTATTATGGTAAAATATTCCTCCTCTGTGATAACCTCCTCGCTTTCTTCCTCTTCAATGTATCTATCATTTGTGGTTCCTCTAGCCTCCACAATGACAATGCCCACCCTCAGTCCTCTAGAGGCCTTTTCTCGACATATGAAGAACATCCCTATGGATCTCTCTAGAGTATTTATGAACCCTGTAGTGCAAGCTTCTTTACCTCAAGCCATTTCCAGTCTCCCATCCCTCCTCCAATAGAGCCGCCCAAAATGGAGGTGACAATGCAAATTTTAGAATTGGAAAGATGAGAGAGGGAGGCATCCCAAAAGGGTGGTGATGAACTTGAGGATCCATTCAAAGATGAATACCATGCACATCTTGAGCATCAACACTTGGTCATTGATGAGGTGGTATATGAAAAAGAGGGATCACAATCCTCACAAGAGGATTTCAAAGACCTCAAAGCCAAATACGTGATAGAGTTCTCCAACCAGGATCTTGAATAGGAGTTTTCTGAACAAATGAAAGATGTTGGAGAGGAGGTCAATAAATATTCCAAAGAAGAGAAAGAAATTGATAAGAATATGGAAGTATCCACCAAGCCTCTAGTAATAGAATAAGACAAAGGCCTCAACCAATAGGAAGAAGTACCTCCCAAGAGGGAAGAAAAATAAAAGAAATAAAATGGTAAGCCTAAAGAGGAGGCTGAAATGAAAATGAGTCATGAGGTAGAATGACATATGGAGCTTAGGAAAGAAGGTGCCTGAAGGGGAGGATGGCGCTAAATAAAATATTTTTGTTACTGAGTCACAAGAGGAAAATGCCATTTTTATCAGAGACTCAGATGAAGAAGAAGAAGAGAAAATAAATAAAGAAGCTTTAGACCATTAAGAATGGGATATCCAACATGCTCAAAGAGAAGAAGGTGATCATGAATCATGGAAGGCAGGATCTCAAGTGCCCCTATGGATGGAAAGGAAGATACAGAAGAAGGCCTCCACCCCTATGGAGACTAGATGCTATCCTAGCATAGGCTCAAATAGGCACAAAGAAAGAAAAGAAGTCGAAGGTCAGATCGCATATCACGATGGATGCATCGAGATCCCAAACAGTGCAAATTGCTACCCTAGTGCTAGATAAAGAAGAGGGGGTAACTTATAGTATCTCTACTATTGACTTGGGTACAACTACAAGGGAGTAGAAGATTGATCAACTCTAGGGTTCTGTAGCCATAATTATACACAAAATGAATAAGGATCAATCCTCCGAGGAGGAATTGAAAGAATAGGTGGTAGAATTCACTACCTATATACAATAATGGTCTTATATGGAAGAATTACCAAAAACATCATCACCCCCACCACTCTTGTTGTCCAAAGATCACATTTTCAAGCTAGAGAAAAGAAATAATTGGTCTAAGGCTACTGATGACTGGTTCTAGTGAGTGGTCTATAATGGTGATATGGGAATTGGTCATGCCATCTGAATGACAAACAAGTTTTGGGAAGTACAAAAACAACTAGAGGGCACCAAGAAAATTTTCCACCACTTCACTGAGTTGTATAGGATTAATTATACTAATCTTGAAGCTATCCTAAAGATTCTTGACAAATCATGGGAGAAGGAGCTAGGTTTGGCAAAGAATGATCAATGGCTAGTAAAAACATGGAGAATGAGTTTGGGCTATAGGAAAGAAGTCTTGGAGCAGGTACTTTGTGAAGTAGAGCTTGACTTGGAATTGGTCAAGGAACATTGGGCATATTGTGAAGAGAATATGAAGCTTATGATAGACTATGACATGCCTGCTACCAACCTGGAGCCTGAGAAAATAAGGCCATATTTTCATAAGAAGATGGAGAATGGGGCTGCAGATTCACTAACACCAGATTTTATGGACTTTGCTGCTAGGGATTTTGTCTAATCTAAAAAAATGGCTAAAGCTATGCCCAAGTGCACTTAGAATTTAGAGCTAACCATGGGTGGGTCGAAGAAATTGTCATTTTAGGTACTTCAATCTAATATAATGGAGTGGGACAAGCTCTGGATGTTGATAGGAAAATTCATGGAGTATTCCACCATAAAGAAAATGAGGGAAATCTTATCATTGATGATGATTTCCTCACTATGTAGCTACAACAAAAGGGAAAGCAACAAAAGATGAAAGTTCAGTGTCAGGAACTAAAAGAAAAAATAGGCTAGAGGACAAGAAATGTATTTTAAATTGTAAAATATTAAGGAGTAGGTGAAATCCTAGTTTGTAGTGAATCTTGGCCACACAATGAGTTTAAATCTTGGCCACTCATTTTTCTTTTTGAGCACTATAAATATGTGATCTCCTCTCATTTTCAAGAGAGAGTTGAGTTGTTGTAAATACATGCTACTAAAATTCTAATAGAAATTCATTGATTTTTGTGGATTCTTGAGTTTCCTTTAGGTTTCATGATTCTTCTCCCCATAGTTGATAGATTTTAATATATTTACTTTGTTGTTCTATGTGCTTTACATGCTTTAGTATATTAGTAAATGTTGTTCATTGATGTTGAAGAATATTTTTGTGTTGATGCCCTTCCTTGTTCATGTTTTTTGTTGTTTTTTGATGATAAATAATAGTGTTAATCTAGTATGAACATAAAATTGATTGTTGTGCACTTAAAATTCATCTTTTATTCATGCTTCATCGTGAATGAATGGTCAAAAATATATAGATCTTAGAATATAGCACTAGTTTCATTATACTATTAGTGTATTTGGTTAAGTGGGACTTAGTTTCAAGAAGGTTGTCCACTGTAGTGTTCTCCATTATCACTATTCATTGGTAGTTGCAAGTCTAGGAACTTCTTCCTTTCCTTTCCCTTTTCACCTTTCTTTGAAAAAATGATTTAGGAAAAGTTCATGCATCATTGTAAATCCAATTTTGATGATAAAAGGTGGATTTTAGACTATTGTTTTGAACTTGCAGCAACTGCACATCCATCTCAACACCTTAGGAACTTCATTTAAGGAACCAATCTCCATCGAACTTGGCATACATAAGGATTCCCTATGATTAACAAAAAATCACATAAACCAATTGAGACATTCCAAACAAGTCATGACCTGACACCCAAGAGACCTTGGGGTAATAGTTTGTAACTTGGTTATAGAGTTCTAGCTTTCAAGAGAGGTGATGCACCTATACATTACTTGTGTTGAGAAGTGCAAAAAAACCCATAAAAAAAAACCACCATGAAACTCCATCTCCTACTCCCTAAACCTATTGAACATAAAAAAAACACCTAAAAAAAAAAATTCCATCGAGTTTAACAAATTTACAATGATGGAATGGCTTGAAACTCACATTTTGATCACCAAAACCTTAAAATGGAGGGTTTCAAAGTGGTGGAGAAAGAAAACCTTTAAAAAAGCTTAAATTTGAATGAAAATGCACCACATAGGAACCAAATTAAAGCTAAGACTCTATAAAATAATTTTCAACATGTTTCAAATCATGAATAAGCATTGTGGGTCTGTATAGGGTGATTGAACTTAGAAATTTGCATTAAAAAACAAAAAATAGAGCTTCTCCTTTACTTTTTGTCTTTCCCAAAGTTACAACCACCATGCCTCGAGGTCAATATTTCTAGAGGTGATTGTTCATATTCCAAAAACATGTAAAATGAACAGTTGGAAAAGTAAATTTTTGCAAATTTTACCAACTTATTGAACTAATGCCTAAACTAATCCTAAATGATTCTAATATGCCAAATAGGTCTTATTTTTTATGTTATTACAATGATCTATGATCAAACACTCAAAAATATATCATAAACACCTAACATGCATTACAAAAGCTAATATGTCCAAGGTGCCCTGCACCATACAACTGAGGTAAAAATATTTCATTTTCCTGATGAAATGAGCTCATGAAAAAAGAATCCATGCTTCTTAAAATCCTCCTCTAACATCCAAGTAGCATCCTCATTTGGTAAGCCATGCCACTTAACCAAATATTCATTATACACCTTGTGTTTAGTCCTCTTGGCCTCTCTTGTATCCAATATGCTTTCATGTTTCATTGGTTGGATGGGTGGTAGGTATTTAACCCACTCATAATCTTCAACTCATGTAGCATCTACTTCTTTATCTACAACCAAAGTATTCTTAAAAGGATAAATATCAACAATTTTAAAAATAGGCAAGATAGCCACTCTAGGAGGGATTTTTATCTCATAGGCATTTTTTCCATACTTGTGGACCACCCTGCAAGGTCCAATAGTTTTCATCATCATCTTGGTGTATTTACCCTTGGGTAACCTCTCTTTCCTTAGATGTGCAAGCACCAACTCCCCTACTTTGAATTGAACATCCTTCTTCTTCAAATCTGCCTTCTCTTTGTACTTTTCCACACTCTTTTTTAGACTTTCCTTGACCTGCTCATGTATATCCTTCATAGCTACAAAAAAATCTTCTCCATTTTAACTCATTTTATCCATTCCTTTCAAATCTCTCAACTCATGTACACCTCTAAGGGCTCATTCCATATACATTTCGAAGGGACTTTTGCCTATGCTTTGGTTGATTGAATCATTATAAGCATACTATGCTTGAGGAAGTATGATCTATACCATGACTGATTATGCTCTTTGGTGAAGCACATGTAAAATTGACTTAACACCTATCACACACATCAAACAACATCAAACAACCTCAAAAAATATGGAACATCATCTCCGATCACCTCTGAATGACTCATAATCATCTTGTAACACCCCATAATAACTCAAAATCATCCCGTAATGCCTTAGAATGACTCATAATCATCTCATAACACCTCATGATGACTCAAAATCATCTTGTAACACCTCAAAATGACTCAGAATCATCTTGTAATGCCTCAAAATGACTCAGAATAATCTGGTAACACATCAGAATCACTTGAAATAATCCCATAATGCCTTAGAATGACTTGGAATCATCCCGTAATGCCTCAGAATGTCTCATAATAATCATGTAACACTTTAGATTGACTCAGAATCATCTCATAACACTTTAGAATGACTCAGAATCATCTTGTAACACCTCAGAATGACTCAAAATCATCCCATAACATCTCATAATAACTTAGAATCATCTTGTAATGTCTCAAATCATCTCAAAATCACCTAGAAATAGCTCAAAATCATCTAGTAATGTCTCAAATCATCTCGAATCATCTTTTAATCACTTTGAAACATCTCAAAATTATCCTATAATGTCTCATATTATTTCAAAATCATACCAAAATGTTCCCACATTGTACCACATCACATCAAAATGACATCAAAAACCCTAATTCCTCTATTAATTAAATAATACAACATTATTTAATTAACTCACTTTTTCAACATTTCAAACAAATTGATAAGGTCCTAAAAACCCTAATTCCTTTATTGATTAAATAAAACAACATTATTTAATTAATTCACTTCTTTACGACTTCAGACAAATTAAATAAATTTCATTTATTTAATAAAGTCCCAAAATACCTAATTCCTCTATTTATTAAATAAAACAACATTATTTGATTTATTCATCTTTCATCATTTTGACCAATTAAATAAATCATATTTATTTAATAAAGTCATATTTCAACTTATTTTGTCCTGCTTTGATTAAATAATGCGAATTATTTAATTACATTGCTAAATCACATTATTCATCTAAGTGGATTAAATTATTAAACAATAATTTAATTACAACACTTTCCCTCCAAAAATTTAAATAATTAAATTAAACTATTCAAATCAATTATCCAAAAAATCAAATCAAAATAATGCAACTTTGTTTGCAAAAGTCAAACTTGATTTGCACATCCAACTCTAAAAAGGAATTAATTAATTAAATCAATTAATTCATATTGCTCACCCGCTTTCTAATTGAACAAATTTTGATTGTTGACTAATCAATCTAATTTGTTAACTAATCAATCTATTTTGTTAACTAAACAATTTATTTTGTTAACTAAAACATCATATTCCTAACTAAGCCATTACAAACTTGACTGATCAATCTATCCTATTAACTAATCAATCACATCCCTGACTAGCCAATCTATTTCCCAATCACACAAATTGTGCAATCCACTTTTCATAATTATCTTATGTCTAAATCCTCTCAACACACTCTAACCATTGATTTGGATATTCCTCAAAATGATCTTGATCATCCATTTCATATCAGCTTTTATATATAAAAAATCCCTTTCCTCACAAATAAGGATCAAATAATTAACATACATTGAGCAACGAAGTGTTGTCAAGATCATCCTTTAGAGAGCTTCATCCATTGTCTTTGATCAACCAAACACAACAAGCATTCATCCACACTTTACACACAAACTTTGGAGGCTTTGTTGTGATAAAAACAATCCAACATCAAGTGAATACACTCCGTTATGGGATGGTAAAATATATTCTTTTTTCTCAATTGGTAATTATTAGGTTCATTATCATGCACACAATAGTATAGTTTCAATTTAATATGTGTAGGAGATTCTAGATTTTAGATTTAAGCTTTTTGGTTGTAGATTAGATTTCATTGTCAGATTGCTTCCATGTCCTTCTTGGATCATTAATCTAATGTCCATTTTCCCCCTCACACATTATGGCATTGCTGGCAAGACCCTTGTCCCCTCTTCTAACATTCATTTGAGTCACTTTTGAAGTTGCAGGGCCTGTAAACACTTTTGTCATAGTTTTCACGTGCTCGTTTGGAAGACCTGGGCATCTGTCCAAAAAGTATGAGAATTTATTTGTCAATAAAATTTTGCATTTTTCAAAAGAACTGCGTACTTGTCACTAGAATGGTGCATTTGTCTAAAACTGGTGCATTTGTAATTTCTTAAGTTAGCATTTGTCTGATAGGGTTTTTAGCATTTGTTTCTAAGACTATACAGTTGTCTAGAACTTGTGCATTTGTATCTTTTGTTCTGAGCAATTGCTCTGATGGACAAATGCACCAATCCCGCACTCTTGTAATAGGTTTTCACTAATAGGTGTTTGTTTTTGGATGTATAGGTAGGAATTGACAGATTTGATGTAGAATTCCAATAACTCTAACATGTTTATTATAGGGAAGATGATCGGTCCTTGTTGTTGAAATTAATTTTAATTAACTTAGGAGTTTTCATTTTAGTGCTCTAAAAATGAACAAACAACAAATTCACACTTTGATTTTGGTGTTGTTAAAAAAAGGAACATTTTTTAAGCTTTTTTAACATAGTAATTTTCATTTTAGTGCTCGAAAAATGAACAATAACAAACTCACACTTGATTGTGTTGTTGATAGAATGAACAAAAAATTAAGCTTTTTAACTTAGGAACTTTCATTTGGTGCTTGTAAAAAGAACAAAAAAACACTTCAGTTTTGGGCTCTAAAAATGAACACATTTCATGTTTTCATATGTAGGAACCTTTAATTTTGGTGCATAAAAAGAGAGAAATCATTCTCATTTTGTTGATGCATGCACGTTTTTACATTTGTTGAGAAAGATAGGACAAGGATTGTATTTCTTAGAAACACCTTTATTGGAGCTCATTAAAATCAACAAATATTTCTTTGTGATTTCTCACCATTGCTATCTTAATTGCTTGATGTATTGAACACTTCATATTGGTGCAAGTTAAAAGGAAATTTTTTTTCTTTACTCGCAATTTTTTAGGGATAACATCACTTGAGGTTTTTAAAATGAATCAATTTGCAATGAAATTTCTTATGTGCATATATTGATTGGAAAAGATAAAGTGTTTTATCTTCTCCCCTCACACCTTTTGGCGATCTTGGGTGAGCGAAAGAGGTGGATTGCCTTGAGATACATCCCACACTAGAGAACTCATTGCAAGGTCTCAAAGCACATTTACTGGCAGGCTATAATAAAGGTTGTGAAATCGTAAAAAAGTAGCTTCAAGTCATGCTGACAACACATTGCACCTAATCCCATGCCTTAAGTGGCCAAGCGAGTGAGTGTAAGATTTTTCATGTTCATAGTTATCATTAAGAATCAGATTTTTTTAGAAGCTACCCTATCATCCAAAAAAATTCTCTAAAAGTGGTGCATCAGAATTTACTTCTAAGAAGTTACTTTCCATGTTCGACTATAGGCCTACACCATAAGTTGCATGTAAAATCATCTCTTTAGAGCATGAGGCAGACCTACCTAAGAGAATGGTGTCTATCCCCTAGGGTTGTAGTTACTGGTTTATGTTCAACTTGGCCCCTTACATTCAAAACAATTTGACATCAATTTTTTTGTTTGATTTACAAAAAAAAAATATTCAAAACAAACACTAAATGAGATGGTTAAACCACAAACCCTTTGATTTAGTGCACACTTGTGAGAGAAGCCTTATGTTTGTACCCCTTTAAAAGGATCTTTCCTTAAAGGTTTCTAAACATTCTGGCTTTGATTTTAGGATACATTAATCAAAGTACACATTTAGGAACACTATGGCTTGGGTGTTATGATTTCACAACCTAAGTTATAGACATAGAGGTCACATAAGTCCATGCTTGCTAAAAGTTAGTCCAAGTGTTGTCTTATCACCTACCATAGTTCAAAACATAGAGAAAATTTTGAAAAAGAGTTGTTCACAAGATCATTGTTCAAACCAAAACAATTAGAAAGACATAAGGTTAGATAGTCTCGCATTCATTATTTCCATCCTACCTATTTGAAATCAAAATCAAGAAAACCATTAATGTCATTCCTCCACTCAGAATTCCATGATATTAATAGTTACTTGGGACTCAGAGATAGTACAAGTAGACTTTCCTGCAACATATCCTCTGGATAAGGAAGTGGAATATAGACCTTAGTTCTTCAACATTTTGATTCCCAAAGAAGTAGTATCATGCCAAAATAGTACTCAAAACCTAGGGTCATGAGCTTCACAACAACCATCCTATAACACCACCAAATTTATGACCATTTGGCGACCAACTGGCCTAGTTCAACAACCAAATCTTGTAGCACTAATTATTCAACCAAGTCTCATGCCCATTAAAAGTGCACAAAATGACATTATAAGCAATTTGAGAAACTATTCATTTTCAATAAATGAGACACCTCGCTAGTTTCTCATCGCATCCATCACCCTAAATGAAGAGGAAGTAAAAGAAAGAACTGCAGTCAGAAGACTAATATTGCTACCTCTCATGTGGCAAAAATTATCCCCTTCATGATCTCATGTAAGGTCAAGATCCCTAAGGTGAAGTCCATAGGACATCATTTCAGACTTAGACATCTAAGTCCAAAAGATTTCAAGAAATACCTTTGGGAACTTCACAAAAATAGAACTAGGTTGGTATATAACTTCTACAAATGAGCTTCCAGAAACAATCCAAAATTTTATTCCTTCTACTATTGTCAGAATCCAGGTTTGTTCCAACAATTCCAGTATCATACATAATCTGTAGGACAACATCAAGTCCTTAAAATTTGAGTTGACTAGAGAATACACCACTTTCCCATGTGAGACTGAAGTTGTTTATGAAGACCATAGGATTACAACATAGGAAAAATATGGAAGCCAACAAGAATACCACCAGTATCCCACCAACAAACACCACAAACAATGGAAGATACCCATGAGAATATAAAACAAGTGACCTTACAATAGGGTATTGAGTATCAAAACATCCCAAAAACATGTCAATATATTACCCAAATAACTATTATCAAGGGTCACAACATCAAGGATTTCAAAACCCCCATCAAGGAATAATTCCAAAACATCAAATCACCCTAAATGAAATTGAGAGAGATCTTGAGGAAGTAAAGAAAAGAAGAAATCCGATGTATCGCCAATGCCATGTGCAAAGTAAAAACATTACATATCCACAAAAAATGGACATCATTACAAAAACACCTCAATACCCACATCAACAACACTTCCAATATCTATAGTATCAAGGATTTTTACAACACCAGGGTGTACCTTAAAAGCAATATCAAAATTTACCTCAATAATAGTATCAAGATTTTTTGCAACACCAAGGTGTACCTCAATTGCAATATAAAAATATACCTCAAATATAGAATCAAGGAGTTTCACAAAAATCAAGAGAAAAAAAATCAAGAAAATCCATCGAGGAAATATTACCAACCAAGAAGGAAATTCACCGCTTTGAGATAAAATTTAGTGGTAATCATGCACAAACTAGTACAACAAGAACTTATCAAGATCAACGATAGTCCAGCTTATGGTGAACCAATCTTTAAATTCCCTTGGTATAACTCGTTCAAAAGATGTGAGTTCCACAAAATCAAGGGTCACCCAATGAACATATGAGCTACACTTAAAAATATCTTCCAAGACCTTATTGATCAAGGATAAATAGCTATTGAAGATGACATTCAATTTTTTAATCTACTAATGAAAACATGGAAAATGTCTCAATCTCAAAATTTGAAAACAATGATCAAGAGTTATCTATCACTGATCACATTGATAATGTCTCTACATCATCTAGTGAGCAAGAGGACATATATCAAGAATTTAATCCTAAGAATGATCAAAATCAACCACCCAAGTCTAGAAATGAACCAATCCAACATATGTTGATACCGTTTGACCTCATAGCAGTACATATTGAAGATCAAGAGACTCTTGATCCAACACTTATACCCAATGCAGAAAATCTAGACCAATAGCTATCACCCATATGCCCACATTTTGAGGAAAACCAAGGATCCTTTACAAGAAAACCTTTCTTTGAAATTGATCCATGCCAAGAATATGATCCAAATAATGTCAAAGATGATACAACACAATGTCAAGATCAAGAATCCCTATCATCAACACATTACAATGACTTGGTAGATATTTTCCAAGACATCCCATGTTTTCCCAAAAAAGAACACATCCATATACTGAGCACACATACATCTACCCATGAGATGCTTACTCATAATGAACTTGCAGATGATCTTCATCAAAGAAAAGAGTCTCATACTCTTGAAATCATTACCAAGGAACAAGAGTCTCCTACTCTAAAATATTTGTACACTAGATCAAGACACAACAAATGCTAGAGACATATCAGAAAGGGATCATGAAGAAGACTTATACATACATAAGTTGTGAATCAGAAACATCATGTAGAGAAATATCTAAAAGGGATCATGAAGAAGACTTATACATAAGTTGTGAATCAAAAACATCCTATGAAGGCATATCAAAAATAAATCATGAGGAAGACTTTTACATGGATAGTAAATCAGGAACACCTCTTGAAGAAGAATTAAAATCTGATATTTCATAGGATCAAGTTAAAGATATCAATCAGGAAGGTATCCCACATTTGAAGGAACCTATCAGTGAGGAAGCTACCACATTCAAATATCCACAACAGAGCAAAGAAATATTAGCACCTTGTTTCCAAGGTGAGACATATCCCATCAAAAACAAACTCTCGCAATGGATTGAGTATCAAGGTAGAGGATTTGGTCTACATGAACAAGGTATCCTAGAACCAGTGTAGATTATGGGCAATCCTAAGTGTTTGGTTTTCAAAAGTATAGTGAAGTAATTAGTTAGTAAAACTAAACACACATATCCATGAATTATATTACATAAAAGGAATTGAAATAACAAAACCAAATTTATACTACTATCCTTTCAAATAATTCCATTGTTCTCTAGTCTTAAGGACCTTTGAATTCATGCTCTCAGATCTATTTAAGTGTTGTGCATGAATCTGCAAAGATGACAACCTAAGAGATGAGAAGATAATATGTAATTCAAACTGCATGCGTACATCACTATGTTTTTATATTTTTGATGCTTAAATGTTGAATGGAAAAGAAAAATACTGATATATATGATAATGATTCTAGGATTGATAATGCAATTCTAATGTAATCATGTGAAAAAAAATGAAATCTAATGTAATACTAAAGTGATCCAAAGTAGAATCTCCATGATGACTATGCTATATGAAAATGCAAATTCTCAATTTCTCTCAATTTATCTAGCATAAGTTTATGATCCAATTCCCATTTTAAAAGTTGTAGAATTGCCTTCAGTTTTTTATATTTTTCCAAGCTTGGGATGAGGTGGAAAAGATGGATGGTCGAGATCGTGATCGTGCAATATCAACGATTGAGGACAAAGAGATTCGAGGAATTTATGGAGGCTGCTCCATTTGGAAGAAAAAATCTTCGAAGTGTCAAAGAGCATCAATTGAAAGAAGGAGCCATGTGTCTCCTAGGAAGTTAGGAGGTTGAGAGGTTGGAGTGAATATTCCAAATTTAAAAATTAGGAATAAATAAAATTTATGACATGTGATGAGGTGGAGGATGAGTTGGAAGTAGTTAGAAGATTATGGAGAAATGTGCTAAATTTGAATTAAAAATTCAAATTTAAATGAAGGAGGGAAACCAAGTAAATGAAAAATTATTTAAATTTGTGCATTTAATTAATTTAAGAGGACAAATGATTTTTTTTTAATAGAATAATTAAGGGATGAAACATATAAATAAATTTATCAATTTATTTATATAAGTAGAAGAATTAGGATTTATTAATTAAATAACAAGTATTTAATTAATCCATGCTCCAAACCATTTTTATGTGTATACATTTTTCCCCTATTTGAAGTGATGTGCGCAGATGCATTGCTTCAAAGAAAAAATTTCAAACTATGATGATAAAAAATTTGGCATGCCCCAGACGTTGATTTTTCAATGATGATGAATAGATGCCCCCCTCAAAGGATAAATCATGGATTTTTTTAAAAAATATTTTTTTTTATGATTAAATGATTTATCGATGACATTCTGATGATTTTTGAATTTGACGATGGTAACCTGATTTATGTCCCAAAAAATGATAATAGTCTAGCCACATTGTTGATTAGTTGATTAAATGCCCCTTTTAAAAAATTAAATAAATGCCTCCTTAAAAGGTCAAAATGGGTGAAAAGAAGCTCATTTGTAACCTTGCATTGTGATTATTTGAGAGACTAAAGACAATGAAGATGGATAGGATTTTGCACCACACCCACAAATTTGAGCGTGTACACCACCACCAATGTCCATCCACTACAGACCTCTGACACATACCTCAAGACATCTTCTGTTGATTTTGAATCTGAATTTTCCCCACTTTTTCCATTTTAAAAATTCGGCTCTAGATACATGTTAGCGCATAGGGCTAAATCTGTAACATATAGGGTACTCGATACAATGCATAGGATTATTGAATTAACGCATAGGGTTAGCTTGTAGGCCATAAAATAGATTAGCACATCTAGTCGCCGCTTTACCACAATAAGTTTTTGAAATAGCACATAAAGGGGATAAAATAGCGCATAGGACAGTTCATTTAGCACATATGGGAAATAGCGCATCAGGACCCTATTCTTGCACATGGAGTCTTTTTTTTATTGCATCGGGGAAATTGCGCATAGAAAAACTGTTATAGTGCATATAGTAAATTCTCTAGCGCATTTGGTAATTTAGCGCATAAAAACTTTATTTTAGTGCAATGATCAAAAAATGATGGTTTTGAATGATTCCTCCTATTTTTTGATGGTTAATGATCACATCAGCCGACGATGTGATGTTGTTGATTTGATAGGTTGATGATCATCCTCATGATAGGCGAGGATCGATAATAGGATATAGATAAGAATGATTGATTGATTGACCTCATGACAAATGAGAGTTAGAGATAGGTTGATTGATGATGGTCAATCTCATGACAAATGAGAGTTGATGATGGGACATATTCTCCTTGAGATTTGATCAAAATATTACGTGAGCTGATTTGATTGATTGATATGTTGACTTGATACCTTGATGTGATCATAGGGTGGCTTAAGAGTGCTACAAGTTTGAGAGAACTTTCCTCAGACATGGGACTTGATCCCATAGTTGACCTCAGTAGACTTAACTATTATTGACCATTTTGGATTGACCTCACTTATCAACATGCCCCAATACTAGATTAACAAGTGGATTTTGATGGTACTTGCAGAGTGGTGGCATAGTGGCCAAAACACCTTCTATTTGGTGACCGGTGAGATCATAGAGACCCCCAGAGGATGTCTACCAAATTTTGCAAATACTAGTCATGGGGGAGCTAGTGATTTATGATCATGATGAGTAGGGGGGGATTGATTCCATCAGATAGATCTTCCATGATGATTAGCTAAGTGGATATGATATTTCCTGGAGGGAGTTGATTGCTACTCATTAGCCATTGCCATGTGTCTTAGCAGGATTTATTGTTGGTTTTCTTTTCCCCGACCATAGGTTGAAGGGATTCTCATTTGGATGGGGTTGGGTATTGAAGGGCATGATTTCCAATAGGACTATACATGCCTAGGGTTCATGCAATCCCACACACTTATACCATGATCTACATCAGGTTGTGTATCATCGTTCCATTAGTCTCACAACAAGCTGCATGTTGTTACAACTCTGGGCCTGGGAGCATATAGCGGTCACACAACCAGTGGCAGGGAGGGCTTGATCAACATGGAGACCCTATGTTTTTGGGTATACAAGGCCACTTGTCTAGCATAAGCTAGGAAAGTTAGAGTATTGGTGTAGAGTCCTAGATGATATGGACATGGTTATATGGCAATTGTACCTTGATTGTGAGATATGGGAAGAGGATGATGTAGAGATTCCATATGTATGCATTTATAGATATTTGATTGGGAGGACCCCATATATCATCGAGATATTTCTTGTGGGTTGAGTACACAGAAAGTTTGGTAGAGTACACGGTATGTTGCAGGGAGTGGCACATTATGCCTGCCAGAGACAAGATATTCTAGATTAGGGACCAACATTGGATTTTGATGCAAATTGTGTTGATTATTATGGTTTATAGCCAGTGTTATGGAAGTACCAACCAGAGATCACTGATGCACAATGACTGTTGATTATGCAAAGTATTTCCACACTCATCCATTTATGGAAATATCCAACCTAGATGAGCCAATACCCATTTTGGAGGTAGGGAGGAGGGTAGGGAAGGTAGTATAAAGGAGGAGAGATGGAGGTGAGGAGGAGGAGGAGTAGGTAGAGGAGGAGGATGATGGTGGTTATGATAGGGGAGATGCTGGATGAGATGGTGGAGGTAGAGGGGGTGGGAGAGTGGTGCTAGATTTTGTGGCAATCCCCAAAATGAGGAGGTCAACATCGAGTGGAAAATGGTCGATTGTACTTTGTATGCCCTCCTAGAGGCAACATACATAGATTGTTAGATTACAGGTGCAGGTCCAAACATTGTAGCGGAAGGTTTAGGCACTACAGGCACAACTAGCATAGACTCAAGGATAGTTACAAACCTTACAGGGATAGTTAGCCTAGGCTTAGGCACATTTGTAGACATAGGGACCAACACAAATGTAGGAACAAGCTTAGGTAGTATAGATGCAGGCTTAGGTTTCCACCTTAAAAATAAAGAGGGATGCAACCCAAAGGTAGGGGGAGCAGGAGGTGGTTGTAGCCGATAGGCTATAGATAGCAGCTAGGGGAGTCGGTACATGGGATCTAGTTTGAGAAATTCATGATTTTTCCAAGGAGGTAGAGTATTTCCAAGGAAGATATTATAAGGCAGTGTCTGTGGAGTGACCAGTTAGCTATGCTTAGTCGAGATCAGGGCAGCCACAGTCGAGGAATACTAGCAGGGGTGTCATGAACACTTTCGGGGGATCACTAGGCCAAGTTTCACCAAGAAGAGGTCCAAGAGTAGGGCCATCAGGGACATGAGGTGTTGGAGGGTCAGAGAGGCCTGCGACCTCTGGGGGCAGTACTATAGGATCCCAAGGTCATGCTTGATTGTATATTGATTCAAAGAAATGACATTGCCACATTTTTGATGTTGTATCTCTTCTCATTTGATAGCATTGTACACTTTGAAATTATCATTTTGAGGTTATATATGAGATGTAACAACGATTTATGATCCACATGTTGTTCATATGCTTTTATTATGGATTTTTATGATGTATGTATGTTATTTTATGTTCTATATGATTATGTAATGATCTATGATGTTATGCCATGTTTTATGTATGGATGCATTTATTTTTGATAATATATGAGATGGATGCAGTTATGGAAATGATATGATATTCGTTATATTTTTGTATTTTTCACATGTATATATCAATGATATGCATGAATGAATGAATGCAAAAATGGTTTAGTATGAAATGCAAATACATGGTTGTATATGCATGGATGGGTAGTTTATGATAGTTAATGCATGATAATTGAATGAATTGCTTTTGGATATGATGGATATAAATGATAATGGATGGATGTATGATGAATGCAAATGTATAAATGAATTTATTTTATGCCCCGATGTGACATGGATTATGCTTTTATAAGCGATGAATGTTATTATGTTAATGGAATACAATGCACTTTGCTCTATGTTTTTTGTATTTTTCTAATGCATATATATGATCTAGATGTATGAATGCAAATGAATTATAATTATGTATGGATTATGATGTTGTTATGAATTATTTTTATGATGAATGCATATATGGATGGATTTATTATGATATTGATGTATGATATGTTATTATGAATGCTTTATTATTTTTGGATTTTTTCATGATGCAACTATTATGATGAATGAATGCATGACTAGTTTAATATAATAGAGATAGATGTATGGATGGATGTATGATAATTATTTCTAATGATATGATATAAAAATTCTAATGCAAATGAATTATTTTTTGTTATCTCAAGTGTACTCAATCTCGTAGTGAGAGATAATATCATGTTGAGAGTTTCCAACCTTGGAAAAATCTATAATGAAAATGAAAAACTAATATGAATGCAATCCTATTTATGCAATGTTTCCATCTGATTTATTGTTCTTAGTATCATCATTGAGCATTCTATATGTTGAAAGTTAGTACAAAAATCGATGGTATAATTAGACCATGATGACCTGAGTACAACTTCCATACAACTTTCATTGAAATTTGATAGTACACAATAGCACAAGCATCTAGGTATAATTAGACCAAGATGACCTAAGCATCACTTGTGTAAATAGACAAGAGTTAATCATGTTCCCATGCAAATTATGAATTTCATCAAGGATACTTTTTAGAGCATGTCTCGTGACAATTTTCACAGAACTAATGATTGACTCACATACACTAGACAAAGAAAATATCATTCTCAATCATAGCCCCTCTAGTTTAGGAAATCATCGAGATACTCTAGGGTGAAGCCACAATAGTGGTTTACAATTCCAGTGAGGAAGGAAAACTCAAAAAAAATGACCCCATGGAAAATATTTGCATTTTGGGGGTTCGAATGAACCAAAAAAGGGTTTGCTCAAACTAGGGTTCGAGTGAACCCATTCATTAAATGCACGGAAAAAATTCACACAAAAAACCCTTTTGGGAAGGGGGTTCGCTCAAACCCCGTGGTTCAAGTGAGCCCCCATTTCCCTGATGTTTAACAAAATTCATAAAAGAACCTAAATTTTTGCACTTCGGAGCTCGGTTTGAACATGAAAATGGTGGAGACTTCAAAAACCCAACTGGAATCAGGTAGTCCTCAAAATGAGCTATCCAATGAATATAATTTTGATATGTTTTGGTTTAATTATGTATTTATTATTTTAGTTTTATTAAATATAGATTTTTCACTGAAAAATGAAGGTCTTTGTTCTGCACATGTGGAAAAATAGTAAATTATCAAAAAAAATTTGAAAAATATGAGTGCACTAGATATTAACGTCCTTGATCCAACAAAAAAAAATTGAATTTCGATATATGCAAAAAAAATTACGTATTGTACGGTCGCGCTAGGTCTAAATTATAATTGGTTTGACTTTGAAACTTGATTAAAGAAAAAATATTCAATAAAAAACTATCTAACCAAGTGGAAGCACTATATATAGTATTTACAAATCTAAATTCGAAAGAATTAGAATTTTATCCTTCATGGAAATAAATCTATGCGTTATACAATGTGTGTCACTTTTTAAAATGTTGTTTTCTAAAAAAAACCAATTTTTGGGGCAGACAGAAAAAGAAGTTCAATCTAATTCAAAATAAAATGATTTTTTTTTTTAGAATCTACAGAAAAAATGTGACGAGACTTTAGTTTGCATCATCTTCAAATTCCTCAAGGTTTAGCTGCTATAGGTGCCTGAATGTGAAGATTTAGTTAAAAATAATAATTTCAGTGTGTAGTTTGGCCAAAAATTGTAAACCACTATTGTGGGATCACCCTCTAGAGAAATGATAACAACAATCAAGATATAAAAAATTGAACATTCGTGTTAAAATGATCGAACCATGATTCCAAAGATGATCATCCAATGAGAATTGATTTTGGTTTGGGTGGTTGATTGTTTTGATTGATTGATGGTTAAAGTGGTTGCCCTATTGTTTGTTTGCCTATTTTTTTTAGCTCAACGGTTATTTACCCCCAGTGATTTCAAAAAATTTCCCCCAGTGAGAAACAAACCAAATTTATTATGGATATGTACAATGATAACCAAGCCAAAGTGGGACATGACCACAACAACTTGATACAGACATGAAGCCCATTGTATGATAGGCATGAATATGCAGTGATAACAACAAGCGGACAATCGACACATGTTCAAATAGAGGGAGAAGCTGACTTATCACAAATGGCGTCTTTTTTCCAAGTTTTCACCATTTGTTTTTATTTTTACTTTTTCAAATTTTGTGATTTTTTTGTTGTTACCAAGATGCATGTTTGCTAGGTTTTCATCAAGGCAACAATTTTTTTGATTTTTAACTTTTTTTGTATTTTCTCTTCTTTCTTTTTTTGATCTTTTAGATTTTTTTTGTTTTCACCAAGATGCCTGTTTGCCAGGTTTTCATTAGGGAAACCATTTTTCTAGGAATTCTTCTAATTTTTATGATTTGTTTAGGAATTTTTATGAATTTTATGATTTTTCCAAGACTTTTTATGATTTTTCAAGGACCTTTTTTTATTTTTCTAATTTTTTTAGAACTTTTAAGCATGCAATGGATGTATTATGCATAGAATTTCTTCAGATGAAGGTTGTTCATTGGTTCTTCAAATAGATCCCATTCTGGTGTAGACAACTGATATGCCCCCAATCCAAAGACTGGGACAATAACAAAAGGGCCTAACCAATTTGGCTCAAGTTTTCCTTTCTTTTCTCGATCTTTCTGATTATGGGGATTTTCCTTCAATACTAAATCACCTACTTTAAATTTCCTTGGTTTAACCTTGTGATTATAGCTCCTAGACATTATTTTATGATATACTTTTAGGTGATCCATTGCAAATTGACGATGTTCATCTAACAATTATAGCTCTTGTAGTCTAGACACACTGTAATCTTCATCTGAAATAAGACCTTTCGAGGATACACAGAGTGATGCTATATCAACTTCAATAGGCAAGATGGCTTCGGATCCATATACAAGGGAATATGGTGTAGCTCCTATGGGTGTGCAAATCCTTGTATGATAGGCCAACAAAGAAGGGTTTAGTTGGATATGTCAATCTCGTCCAACATCATTGGAAATTTTTTAAAAAACTTTCAAGATAATTTTGTTTGAGGCCTCTTCTTGGCTGTTTCCTTGAGGGTAATATGACATAGAAAACCGATGCTAAATATGGATCCTCTCACAAATTTCTTGTATATCCTGATTTTTAAAGGTTTTTCCATTTTCAATGATAATGGATTGAGGTATAACATACCTATAGATGATGTAGTTTAGGATGAATGATGAGATCTACTTTCTTGTGATGGTGGTTAGAGGCACGACTTCGATCCACTTTGTAAATTACAATGTGGTTGTAATCATGAACTTGTGTCCATTAGATGAAGGTGGGTGAATTTTACCTACAAGATCTACTCCCCACTAACAAAATGACCATGTTGATTTGAATGGTTGTAACTCTTGTGCTGGTGCATGGATAAGATTACCGTGGATCTGGCATTTCTGGCATCTTTTGACAAATTGGAATGGCTCTCTCTCCATAGTCGGCCAGTAATATAAAAAATAGAGGATTCTATTAGCGAGGGTAATACCACTTGATTTTGTGTCATAGATACCTTCATGGACTTCTTGTAAATTCATTTCAGACTCATTGCATTATAGACATCATAAGATAGTTCCATTAAGACCTCATTGGTAAAGTACATCTCCTATAAGGGTATGGCGAGCAGCTTGATAGATGAAGTTTAATCTTTGGTTTCAGGAGAGATTAGGAGGAAGGATATTATATTTTAGGTAAGTATAGGGGTAAGTGCATGGATATATGACACAATTTTGGCCCTTAAGATGCCACCTTTTTTTTTTTTTTCAAAAAAAAGAAAAATTTGATTTGCACGAGAAAATGAAGACAGTTATGCTCAAAATTTCAAGATACAATAAGAATAAAATTTGAGCTTCTCCGAGTCTAGTTTCTAAGCTACTAATATTTTTTGAAATTAATGAATATTAAGGGTCTCAAAAAGGGGGGCCCCAAAATAGGTCATATTTTTATCAAAAAAATAGCATAGCACCTGAGGGCTCGCCCCTTTTTGATTAAATTTTTTTAGAATTTAAAAAATCCCAATAGTGAGAAATTAGATAACACCATGTAGTTTATCCTCATCCTTTTGGATAATTTTTTTAATGAATAAATAATATTTTATGAATTTTCAAAGTGGACACATCCTAAAAGGATGAAATTTGAGCATGCTCCCCCCTAAATCTTTTGAAAACTAATAAAAAATTGATTATTATTTTTTTCATCATGTGTAGAATGGATTTTAGTTTCAAAAAATGTAATTTATTTCATGTTTCGATGAACAAGTAAAAATCTATCGTAAAACTAGCACATGTTGTTTTTTGATAAAAAAAATGGAGGCATTTACAATAGAAGCCATGGATCAAAACCTTAACTAATTCAAAATGAAAAAAGAATTATATATTTAGATATCCAAGAGAGAACTTAATGCTATTATTATTTTTTTATAAACTTTCATTGAAAGACGGGCAAATGAGACAGGGAGCACAGACAAAAATATGAAGAAATTTGGCACCCTTTCAAAAAATCAATCATTTTCATGAAATGGTTGTCCAAACCTTTGGGTCAGATGCTCAATGCAAAATCCATCCCATTGGGTTGGTATTTCCCAATGCAACCTATTTGGCACTCGCCAAATTTTGTGTGTGCCGAATGGGTTGCTTCATTTGGATAGCACCAAATGTCATTCATGACTTTTGGAATGCATGTTTCTAAACTCTTTGATTTTCTCTTTTTCTGTTAAGGAAGCTATATACATGAAATAAACATTCAATTATAAGTTCACATTTACATATGGAGATTTACTTTCTTATACTTTAAGTTATATTTCATGTATATAGGAAGGATGTTTGAGAGTGGTTTCAGATCTCTAGGAGTGATAATGGAAATTCTAGTTTTTGAAAGATCTTAAAAATTTTAGACTTAGTCATATTTCAATAATCAGCATGTCAAATTTCAGTAATCAAGAGGTCAAATTTAAGTAATTAGGAGGTCAAATTTTAGTAATCAGGAGGCCAAATTTCATCTTTCTCTCTCTATCTCACTCATTTTCATCTCTTATTCTCTAGACCTCTCTCTCTCACTATCTCCATCCCTTTATCTGACAATATCTTCCTTGAGCCCAAGAACTACATCTCTACATGTCCATATCTCTCTCCTTCCCTCTCCAATATCTATCTCCCTCCCTCCTTCACTCTCTACATTTCTCTATCTCCCCTCCCTCTCCTTTCATCTCTATATATCTCTCTCTACTCTCTATATCACCTCTCTCTATACATACCTATCCCTTTGTCCCTCTCTCTCCCCTCTTTCTCTCTCACTCTCCACTTCCCTCTCTCACTCTCCTTCCCTCTTTACTCTCTATCTCACCATTCTCTCTCTCCTTCCCTCTATAGTTATCTATATCTCACTTCTATCTCCTTCATTCCCTCCCCGTATAATTTTCTCTATCTCTCCCTCTCTCTCCTTCCCTCTCTACTTCTCTCTATCTCACCTCTCTTTCTATCCCTCTCTCTCCATCTCTCCTCCTTTCAACCACATTTTCTCTCTACTTCTCTCTATCTAACCTATCCTTATATACATATCTCTCTCTCCCCCCTACTTCCCTCTCAATCTTTCCACCTTCCTTCTTACCTCTCTACTTTTCTCTCCATCACACATCTCTATCACTTATCTCACTTCTCTCTCTCCCCTTCCCTCTCTACTCTCTTTCTCTCTATCTCACCTCTCTCTCCCTACCTATCCCTCCCTCCTCTCTCTTATCTCTCTCACCTCTCTCTCTCCATCCCTACCTCCTCCTCCCTCTCTCCTTCCCTTTATAATTCTCTTTTATCTCCTCCTCCCTCTATCTACCTAGACCTCTCTCTCCATCCCTACCTCTCCCCATATCTCTCCTTTCATATCTACTTCTCTCTACCTAGTTGTCCCTCTATACCTATTTCTCTCTCCCTCCTTGCCTCTTCTCTCTCAAGTTCTCCACCTTCTTTCCCTCTCTAGTCTCTCTATCTCTCTCATCCCTCTCTTCTCTCTCTATCTCTCCCTCCTTCCCCCTCTTTCTATCTCTCCTCTCTCCCTCTCCCTCTTTCTATCTCTTATTTACCTCTCTCTACCTATCTCTCTCTCACCTTCTATCTATCTCAGCTATCCATATTTACCTATCCCTCCCTCCTCTCTCTCTTCCACCAAACTTCACTCTACATCTCTCTATGTAACCTACCCCTATATACCTCTTTCTCTCTCCCTCTTTCAATCTCTCTACCTTCCTCCTTACACCTCTACTTCTCTCTATCACCTCTCTCTATATCGCCCTTCCCTCTTTACTTTCTTTTTCTCTAGCTCACCTCTCTCTCCTTAAATATCCCTCCCTCCCTCCTCTATCTCTATCTCATGTATCTCTCCCTCCCTGCCTACCTCTTGTTCCCTCTCTTAGGTCTCTCTCTAACTCACTCCCTCTATCTCTCTCCCCTTTACCCTTAACCCTTAAACTCTAAACCCTTAAGCCCTCTACCCTCTATCTCTCTCCCACTCCCTCCCTCCCTCCCTCTCTCTCAAGTCTCTCCTCCTACCCACTCTCCCTCTCTTAGGTCTCTCACTCACTCACTCACTCCTATCTCTCTCCCCTATACCTTTAACCATGTATCCTCTCCCCTCTACCCTTAACCCTCTACCCTCTATCTCTCTCCAACTCCCTCCCTCTCTCTCTCACTAGATCCCTCTATCTCTCTCCAACTGCCTCCCTCTCTCTCACTAAATCCCTCTATCTCTCTCCCCTCTACCCTTAACCCTAAACACTAAACCATTAACCCTTAAACCCTCTACCCTCTCTCTCTCAATTTTCTCTCTCTCATTCACTCCCTCTATCTCTCTCCCCTCTACCCTTAACCCTAAACCCTAAAACCTTAACCCTTAAACCCTCTACCCTCTAACCTTAACCATATACCCTCTCTCTATCTCAAACCTCTCCCTCTCTCAAGTATTTCTCTCACTCACTCACTCCTATGTCTCTCCCCTCTACCCTTAGCCCTATACCCTCAAACCATTAAACCCTCTACCCTCTATCTCTTTCCCACTCCCTCCTATTTCTCAAGAATATCCCTCCTACCCCCTCTCCCTCTCTCAAGTCTCTCTCTCTCTCACTTAATCCTTCTCTCTCTCTCCCCTCTACCCTTAACCCTAAACCCTAAAACCTTATACCCTCTACCATCTACCCTCCCTCCCTTTATATCTCTCCCACTTCCTCCATCTCTCTCTCTAACCCCTCTCCATCCTACCCCCTCTCTCTCTCTCAAGTATCTCTCTCTTAGTCACTCCCTTTGTCTCTCTCCCCTCTACCCTTAAAAAACTCTATCCTCTACCTAAGAGAGAGACCTAAGAGAGGGAGAGGGGGTAGGAGTGAGATGGTTAAGAGAGAGATTGAGGGAGGGAGTGGGAGATATATAGAGAGAGGTATGGTTTAGGGTAGAGGGTAGTGATTCTAAGGGTTAAGGGTTTAGGGTTTAGGGTTAAGGGTAGAGGGTTAAATGTTTAAGTATTTATGGTTTAAGGGTTAAGGGTAGACGGTGGAGGTTTTAGGGTAGAGGGGAGAGATATATAGGGATTGAGTGAGAGAGAGACCTAGGAGAGGGAGAGGGGGTAGGAGGGAGAGACTTGAGAGTGAGAGGGAGGGAGGGAGTGGGAGATAGATAGAGGGAGGAATGTTAAAGGGTAGAGGGTAGAGAGTTTAAGGGTTTATGGTTTAGGCTTAAGGGTAGAGGGGGGAGAGATAGAGGGAGTGACTGAGAGAGAGACCTAAGAGAGGGGGAGGGGGTAGGAGGGAGATTATTGAGATATATAGAGAAAGGGGGGGAGGGTGTAGGGTGTAGGGTTTAGGGTTTAAGGGTTAAGGGTTTAGGGTTTAGGGTTAAGGTTAGAGGGTTAAGGGTTTAATGGTTTAGGGTTTAAGGGTTAAGGGTAGATGATTAAGGGGGGAGAGAGACCTAAGAGAGGGAGAGGTGGTAGGAGGGAGAGACATGAGAGAGATGGAGGGAATGGGAGATAGATCGAGGGAGGGAGGGTTAAGGGTAGAGGGTAGAGGATTTAAGGGTTTAAGTTTTAGGGTTAAGGGTAGAGGGGAGAGAGATAGAGGGAGTGAATAAAAGAGAGAGAGATACTTGAGAGAGGGAGTGGGAGAGAGATATACGATAGAGGTTTAATGGTATAGGGTAGAGGGTAGAGGGTTAAGGGTTAAGGGTTAAGGGTAGAGGGGAGAGAGATAGGAGTCGATGAGAGAGAGAGACCTGAGAGAGGGAGAGGGGGATTCCTTGCCTCCTTTATCTTAATATATCCACCTTCTTTCCCTCTCTACTTCTCTCTTTATCACTTCTCTCTCTCTCACTCCGCTCTACCCTTAACCCTAAACCCTAAACCCATAACCCTTAAATCCTAAACACTTAAAACCCTTTTCCCTCTACTATCTATCTATCTCCCACTCCCTCTCCCTCCTACCCCTTCTCCCTCTCGCAATTCTCTCTCACTCACTCACTCCTTATATGTCTCTCCCTTATACCCTTATCCCTCTACCCTTAACCCTTAAACCCTTAAACCCTTAAACCCTCTACCCTTAACCCTCTACCCTCTATCTCTCTCCCACTACCTCCCTCTCTCTCTCAATATTCTCCCTCCTACCCCCTCTCTCCCTCTCCCTCTCTCAAGTCTCTCTCTCACTCACTCACTCACTCCATATATCTCTCTCCCCTACACCCATAACCCTTAACCCTAAACCCTTAATCCCTAAACCCTAAACCATTAAACCCTCTACCCTCTACCCTTTACCCTCCCTCCCTCTATCTCTCTCCCACTCCCTCCCCCTCTCTCTCTCTTTCAAGTCTCTCCCTCCTACCCCCTCTCTCTCTCTCAGTTCTCTCTCTCTCATCTACCCCTAACCCTCTATCCTCTACCCTTAACCCTTAAACCCTAAACCATTAAACCATTAACCCTCTACCCTCTACCCTTAACCCTCTACTCTTAAACCCTCTACCCAGTACCCTCTACGCAATATCATCTAACCTAAACGCTAATCCCTTAACCCTATTCCATCAACCCTCAACCTGTACACCCTCTACCCTCAACCCAATACCCTCTACCCTCTATCCTAATCCTTCAACCCTATACCCTCTACCCTATACATTGGAACCTTAACCATAATCACTCAAACCTATACCCTAAACCCTCTAACCTCATTCCTAAAACCTCAACCATTAGCCCTTAAACCTTCTACCCTATACCCTCAACCCAATACCATCTACCCTCAACCATAATCCCTTAGCCCTATACCCTTAATCCAATACCCTAAACCAAAAACCCTATAGATCCTCAACCAAATACCCTCAATTCTAAACCATCTACCCTATACATTGGATCCTCAACCCTCATCTATCTCTTTCCCTCCCTGTTGTTATCTCCTTATCTCTATCTCACTTCTTCCTCCATCTCTCCCTCCATCCATCCCAACTTCTCTTCCCTAATCCCTCAACCCAATACCCTCAACATATAAAAACTTAAACACTCAACCCTATACCCTAAACCCTCAATCCTCAACCCTCAACCCTTCAATTATAAACCATTAAACCATCTACCCTCTACCCTCAACCCAATACTGTCAACCCTCAACCCTAATCCATAAAACATTAAACCCTTAAACCCAATTAAATTCTCTACCCTAATCCCTCAAACCTTAACCCTTTATCCCTCAAACCTTAACCCTTTATCCCTCAACCCTTAAACCCTCAACCCTCAACCATCTACCTTCAACCATGAATCCTTTAACCCTAAATCCTCAACCCCTATACCCTATAGCCTATATGTTGGACCCTCAACCCTAATCCATCAACCCTATACCCCCAACCCTCTACCCTCAACCTTAAACTCTTGACCCTCAACCCTTAAACCTTAAACCCTCTACCCTCTACCCTCTACCCTCTACCCTATAGATTAAAACCCTAACCCTCAACCCTTAATCCCTTAATCCTCAACCCTTAAACCCTAAACCCTCAACCATTATACCCTCTACCTTATGCATTAGACCCTCAACCCTAATACCTCAACAATATACCCTAAACCTTCTACCCTCAACCCTAAATCCTCAATCCTAAACCCTTAAACCTTCTACCCTCTACCGTCAACCCAAAACCCTCTACCCTCAACCCTATACCCTCAACCCAATACCCTAAACCATCAACCCTATACCCTCAATTCTCAACCCTCTATCCTATACAATGGATCCCCAACCCTCATATATCTTTATCCCTTCATCCTATTCTCTCATCTCTATCTCATTTCTCCCTCCATCTCTCCCTCCATCCTTCCCTCCCTCTCTACCCTTTTCCCTCAACCCTTAAACCCTTAAACACTCAACCCTCAACCTAATACCCTCTACCCTAAACCCAATACCCTCTACAATCAACCCTATACCCTCAACCCTCAACCCTCAATGCTTAATACCTCGATCCTTAAACCCTCAACCCTCAACCCTCAACCCTCAACACTCAACCCTCAACTCTCAACCCTCAACCCTCATATCTCAACTCTCAACCCTCAACCCTTAACCCTCAACCCTTAACCCTCAACCCTCAACGCTCAAACCTCAACCCTCAACCATTAACCCCCAACCCTTAAACCCTAATCCCTCAACCCCTATACTCTCTACCCTATACATTGGACCCTCAATCCTAATCCCTCAACCCTATACCCTCAACCCTCTACCCTCAACCTTAAACCCTCAACCCTCAACCCTTAAACCCTAAACCCTAAACCCTCTACCCTCTACCCTCTACCCTCTACCCTCTACCCTCTACCCTCTACATTAAACCCTCAAACCTCAATTCTCAACCATTAACCTTTAATCCCTCAACCCTAGGTAGGTAGGGAAACCTAGGTGAGATACAAAGTCATGAAGGAAGAGGTAGGTAAGAAAAGGTATAGGGGAGATAATTATAGGTAGAGAGGGAAGGAGATGTAGAGATAGGAGAGATAGAGAGAAGTAGAGAGGGGAGGAAGGGATAGGTAGGGAGGAAATAGAGGTGAGTATGTGTGTTTGTGTGTGTGTGTGTGTGTGTGTGTGTGTGTGTGTGTGTGTGTGTGTGTGTGTGTGTGTGTGTGTGTGTGTGTGTGTGTGTGTGTGTGTGAGAGAGAGAGAGAGAGAGAGAGAGAGAGAGAGAAGAGAGAGGTAGAGGGATGGAGAGGAGAGATAGAGATTAGAGAGGGAAAGAGGTAGGGAGAGACACAATTGAGTTATATACTAATGGAGGAAGAGATGGGTAAAGAGAGGAGATGGGAGATAAAGATAAATAGAGAGGGAAGGAGATGTAGAGAGAGATGATTGATAAAGAGAAGTAGAGATCAGAGGGATTGATGGGAGACGAAAGGAGGAGATAGAGGTGAGTGTTTGTGAGAGGGAGATAGAGTGAGAGGAGATAAAATGAGGAGAGAGAGGAAAGGGGAGAGAGAAAGAGAGTAGAGAGGGAAGGGGGAGAGATAGAGAGTGGAGAGGGAAGGAGAGAGTAAGAGAGAAAGAAGGGGCAGGGAGAGAGAGGTAGAAAGAGTGGTAGGTAGTGGAGGGAGAGGTAGGTAGAGAGGGAGGGAGAGAGGGATGGATGGGAGGGAGAGTGAGATGGAGAGAGTGGTGATATAGACAGTAGAGAGGTAAGGAGAGAATGAGAAATAGAGATAAAGAGAGAGAGGGAGGTTGGAGGGAGGGAGAGGTAGAAAGGGATAAGTGAGACATAGAGAGGGAAGGATGGAAAGTGGGATAGAGAGAGAATGGTGATTTAGAGAGGAGGGAGTAAGAGGGAATGAGGGAAAGTGGGAGAGAGGGAATGGTGATTTAGAGAGGATGGGGTGATAAGTAGGCATAGAGATAATGGTGAGATAGAGAGGAGAGAGTGAGAGAGAAAGAGAGGGATGGAGATACAAAGAGAGGTAGGTAGAGGAAGGGAGAGGAGAGATAGAGAGTAGAAAGGGAAATAGGTAGGGAAGGATAAATAAGTGAGATAGAGAGGGATTTGGAGAGAGAGTGATGGAGGGAGAGGTACGTATAGAGAGGGAAAGAGAGAGGAGAGATAGAGAGTAGAGAGGGGAGGTAGGAAGGGAGAGGTGGGGAGGGAGATAGAGGTGTGTGTGTGAGTGAGAGAGAGAGAATGGTGATATAGAGAAAAATGATCAATTGAGAGAGAAAGAGGGGGGAGGGAGGGACAATAGTGAGAGATATTGGAAGGAGAGACAAAAATAAGGGGAGGGAGGGTGAGGTTGAGAGAGGGAGGGAGAGGAGAGATAGAGAGAAATACAGAGGGAGGGAGTGTTAGTGAGGGTTATAGAGGTTTGTGTGTGTGAGAGAGAGATAGATAGAGAGAGTGGTGATATAGAGACGGGAGAGTGAGAGGGAGGGAGGGAGAGAGAATTATGAGATAGAGATGAGAGATTTAGAGAGAAAGTGGGGGAAGAGAGGGATAGAGAGTGAGAGAGAGATGTAGGTATAGGGAGGGAGAGGAGAGATAGAGAGTAGAGAGGGAAAGAGGTAGGGAGGGAGACATAAGTGAGATAAAAAGTGGAGGGAGATGTAGGTAAAGAGAGAGAGAGGGAAGGAGATGTAGAGAGATAAGAGATAAAGAGAATTAGAGAGGAGAGGGAGGGAGCCAGATGTAGGGAGGAGATAGAGGGGAGTATGTGAGAGAGAGAGAGAGGGGAGAGAGGGAGGAAGGGAGAGAGAGAGGGAGTGGAGAGATAGATAGTAGAGAGGAGAGAGAGAGAGATAAAGATGATACAACTTGTTGACTACTAAAATTTGACCTCCTGATTACTAAAATTGGAATTGGTGATTACTGAAATTTGACTAAGTCTAAATTTTTTAAGATCTTCCAAAAACTAGAAATTTCATTATAACTCCTAGAGATCTGAAACCACTCTCTAAAATCTTGTCTATATACATGAAATATAACTTAAACTATAAGAAAATAAATTTCCATATGTAAATGTCAACTAATTATTAAATATTGATTTCATGTATATACTTTCCCTGGCAAAGAAAGAGAAAATAAAAGAGTTTAGAAAAATGCCTTCCAAAATTCATTACAAAAAGAAAGAGAACTCACACTTGTTCATTCACTCCAAAATTCAGGCCATTTGGTGACGCCAAATTTTGTGCTCACCAAATAGGCTCAATATTACCAAGCCTATTTGGCAAGTTCCAAATTTGCACTCTCCAAATTTGGCAAGTACAATATGGCCTATTACGGGCTTTGTTTGCAATTCGGCACCAAAATTGTGTCACAAATTGGTGCACTTACCCATAGATCTTCATGTAGATGGAGGTATCGGCCTCAACTAGGTGGAATATGAGTTGGGATTCAAGATTTTCATAAGAAGGGGTAAACATTTTTTCCACCATGAACTCATAATGACTTCATTTTTCTAGATTATGTAGCAAAGAAGCAATTGTAGCCATAGCATTGGCAGCTTTGTTGTCAATCCTCAAAATTTAATCAAATTTAATGTCAACAAAATGTTTCTTGATCCATGTTAAGTATATGAGCCAAAAAAATACAATAATCACTACTTTGTTGTTATAGCAAAGACATCAGCATCTAGAAATTCCACATGCAAGGGATGATCGTCATGAATCGGTGCTTCAACTAGTTGGTCAGCGATGGATTTCCCTTTATTTTTTTTTTGTCGACATATTGGATGCCAAATTCACTGAGTATGATTACCCATTTGGCTAATCTTCCCATTAGATTTTCTTTTCTAAGGAGATATTTAAGCGGATCTATCTTGGTTATGAGTTTGATTGTATAAGACAACATATAGTTTCACAATTGTCGGGTAGCAAACACTACTGCTAAAAAATATTTCTCAATGAATGTATAGTTGATTTCATAACCATTTAGAGTTCTAATAATATAATTGATCACTCTCTCCTTTCCCATTGAATCTTCTTGTGCCAACAAAGCTCCCAATGATCGATCAATTGTGGCTATGTACAATAAGAGAGGAGTCCCTACTGTTGGTGGTGCTAGGATAGGTGGAATCATTAGGTATTGCTTTAGTTGATTGAAATCTTCCTCACCTTTCTTTTCCCAATGAAAGGAAACATTCTTGTGCGAGAAATGGGTAAAAGGATTGGTCTTGTCAGCCAGTTGTGATATGAATCTTTTGATTGACTGAAATCTTCCTGAAGGGACCTTAACTAACTAATATTCTTTGGAAGGTGGCATTTCTATGATATATTTTACTTTTGTAGTATCCACTGCAATACCTTTTTCTGACACTATGTATCCCAATATATTTTTCAATGTTACCCCAAACACACATTTCTTTAGATTTAGGCAGATGTTGAACTTCTCTAGTTAGGTGAAGAGTTGTCTAGTATCTCCAAATTTCCTTCTCTAGTATAACATTTGGCCAAAAATTTGTCCACATAATCTTCCATTAAGGTATGCATCATATCATGAAAGATGGTTGTCATAGCTCTCTGATATGTGGCCCCTATTTTTTCAACCCAAATAGCATGATGTTCTAGACAAAAGGTACCCCAAGGGCAAGTGAAAGTTGTCTTATTCTGGTATTCAGGTGCTATTTTGATTTGATTATAGTGAAAAAAGCCATCCATGAGTGATAACATGCCATGACCTAATGATAAGTCTACAATGATATCAATATTTGGCAAGGGGAAATCATCTTTTGGACAAGCCTTGTTTAGGTCCCTAAAGTCTTTACAAATCTGTATGTTTCCATCAAGGCTTTAAATACGTACAATTTTGGATATCCAATCAACATAGTCAATGGGTCTAATGAATCCTACATCCAATAAATTCTTCAGTTCCGCCTTCACCAACAAGGCAATGTGGGGATACATTTTTCTCAAATTTTGCTTGACTGGTTTGATTCCTAGAGGAAAGGATAAATTATGCATGAAAATATCTAGGTCTATCCCTGACATGTTGACATATGACAGAGAAAAAATAATTTATTGTTCTTCAAAGAACTTGATGAAGTTAGGTTTTTCTTGTTTTGTCAAGGATTCTGCTAGATGGATATTTTTTACTGTTTCTGGATTGTTGATATTGATGGACTACGTTGGCTCAATTAATAATTTGGATCTTTATTGGAAGTGTTCTAGAAGAGTGTCAAATTTCCCATCCTTTGGCACCTCAGAGAGGTTTTCACTGTTGGATGCGCTCTTTATTTTTATTCTTTCTTGATATGATACTGTCATGGAATGGTTTTCACCATCAGATCTTTCTTTTGTTTTACTCATTTTGCAGCTAGTAAATTTGGCATTGGAAATCCCCTATTTGGAATCTTTCTTAGGAAATTTGACTGTGGATTTTGTTTCATTTTTGGCACAAAGGAATTTCACGATAGCATCATCGTTTAAAAACATGGGGATATCAATAGGCTCAGTTTAGTCCCAATCTATGAGTTCAGGATGTACCAATAGTGGGGGATCGTCAAATAGGTTTAGGTCTGAGGTCATAAGAGTCCTAATGGTGACATTTTCATTGAAAAATAATATGACAAGGCCAAGGTCTATGATGTCACTCTCTTCTGAGTGACCCATCTCACTAGGAGTTTGATCGTCTTCACTCGAGCCATTGATATTTTGTGATCCTAATTTAAGTGGTCTTAGCCTTGAGCTTCATCCCTCCTCAAGTGTGGGTGTATACTTGTGTACCACATCAATTTCCTTATCATTACATGATTCTTTTGATAGTGAATCCAACTCATATTAATTGCAATATGTTTCATAGTGATCACTTTCTTGCAGTTGCAGGATCCGTTCCACAAACTTCTCCTTTAGGTCTTCCTTTGTTTCTTCATCCTTTTGGTGCTCTATATATCCCAGCCCTATTTTTTCTTTTGGATTTTTTATAATGGTTTGGATGGATTCTACAATACCTTCTTTCCTTTTTCCAATAGGTTCTTATCCCTCATAGCTCATTTTTTGTAAGATTGAGAATCCTTTGCCGTGCTATGTGGTTTGGACATTATCCATTACTGCTTGAGAATTAGTTTCATCCTTGTAGAGATAATTTAAAACACCTTTGTCCTTATATTCCTCTACATGGGTGCTTTCTTGTATGACTCAACAATCAAAGGTGTGATTGGTTGTGGGGATGGTTGACCATAGGATTTTGGTGAAGTTAACTATGAGAGGTAGAGGGATTGTTCAATGGAGTATTCACCCACACCTTTTTCTTTGAATTGGACTTTGTTTTTAAATTTTTGGGCCATAGTATTGAGTTGGGCTTCAGGGTTGATGGAAGTAGATGGGTAGCTTTTTATTTTATCTCTATCTATTTGGACAAGGAACTTGGTTGGCTTCCTTCATGGGAGGATGTGGAAAGAAACTTTGACAATGGATTGGCTTGATTTGAATCACTGGGGATGTCAGATGTGGAATCATGAGCTTCTCAATTATGAGGTACAAATACATCTTGGACAACCTTAAGGGTATTGCAATGTTGAAGACTATCAGAATTGGCAGGAATGGTAATCTCTTGCCCATTGCAAGGAAATTTCAGACACTGATGGTATGTTGAAGGGAAAGCCTATATTTCATGGATCCAAGGATGGCCCAAGAGTATATTATATGTCAAATATTTGTCTAGGAATTGGTAAACTACATCTTTTTGAATTGGCCCTACCTAAATTGGTAGTACAATTAACCCCTTCGAGGCTCTTTCCTCATCATCATAAGCTTTGATGGTGATCTTTTTCCTCGCATCTATTGCATTTTCAAAGAACCCTAGTGCACAAACAAGCTTTAATGTACATATATTAAGACCAGATCGTCCATCTATAAGGATGTGCTTGACACAAATTTTATGGATTAGGACCTCGATATGAAGGGTTACGTTATGAGGACGGTTGAGATATATGTCATCATTTTCTGAAAATGATAAGCAATGAGGCACAACTAGATGTCCCACCATGGCTTGGAAAATGTGGAATTCCAAATTATTTAGCACTCTTCTATCAACTAGGGATTTTTCAAAGATCTCCTTATGGGCAGGTGAGATTTTAAGGAGCTCTAATATTGATATTTGCAATGGAATCTTTTGGAGTTGATCAAAAATTATATATTCAGGAGATGAGGTAGTGGGTGTTTTGGAAGTGTTGACTTTTAAAACATGTTTGGTTTGTGCCCTTGTAGTCACATTTACAGGCACACTTTCTTGTTTTCCTTTGATCTTGATGACATTAATTTGATTATCTATTTCAGCCATGTCTTGTTGGATATTATGGGCTTGATTGGAGGGAATGTTGAAATAATTAATTGGATGGTTGGTTGCAACAAGGTTTCGTGTGTTATTGATCTCAATGTAATTTGTATGATCTTCAATGGCTAAAATATGATAGATGGCAGTGTCAGGAACATAGCTCACAGTCTTTCCCTTACCATTTGTGGTAGGAGATTCCCTTTTGTCATAAATTTGGAAAGGGGTTTTTGAGTACCCCATGATTAGTGTTTGTTTTTAGTTCTTCTATTTGTATGATCTTATTTCCAATCAAGTCTTGTATCTTATGTTTTAATTACATACAACTATTTGTTAGATGACCTTTGAATTGATGAAATTCACAAAAGTGAGCTTCATTCCACCATGATGATTTTACTTTGGGTTCAAACTCTTGAGTGTTGGGTAGAGTGATAATATTTTTCACTAGAAGTTTTTTCAATGAGGATTCATATGATTGACCCAAAGGTGTAAACTTCCTATAGTTGTTTGATGTTTGGTATGGTAGTCTAGGTGGAGAATTATTTTGGTTATTATTTTGATTGTTGTTCTAATTCATGTTTTGGTTAGTGTTGTTTTGATTAGAGTTGGGTTGGTCTTGGATGTGACTCCTGATATATTGAAGAAAAGTTTGGCATTATGTGTTTCTGCTGAATTATCATTGCCAGTATTCTTGTATTTTTGCCAAAATTTTAGTTTATCATTGTTGGAGAAATCGGTTGAATTGTTTTCATTATAGATTTTTAAAATTCCACATTTGACCAAAGCTTCCTCAATCTTGATCCCATTTTCTATGAATTTCTAAAAATTTCACGGACATTGTAATTCAAGCCTATAAGTCATGCCATCATTTATGTTGTCAATGAATACCTCCATCTTCTTTTTTTCTAGTATGGGTCAAGGATACCCTATGAATAATCTTCTCCACCTTTCTATAAATATTAGGAATTATTCTCCCTTCTTTTTTTTGACATTGCAAAGTTCTTTCATTGCAATTTCATGTTGGATGTTATCTGAATATTGAGTGATAAATTTGTTGACTAGTTCCTCAAAATATTTAATCCTCAGAGGTAATTGCGAGAACCATTGCATACGTTTCCCTCCCAAACTACATGGGAATATCTCATCAAGTGTGTTCATGGTCAAATTCAAGACTCATTGTTCAAAATTCCCTTATGTGATCTATTGGATTATTATTTCCACTGTATTTATCAGATTTTGGGAATTCACATTGTTTGGAGAATGGTATCATGTTGACACTTTGATCGAAAGGGTAGGGACATATATATTGTATGGAGTATCTCTTGGTGGTTCTATTTTGCATGTTTTTCAATTTTTATTGGAGGGTTTGTATTTGTTGTGTTAAGGTTTCCATGAGATCATTGGTTCTTGCTTAATTTATTGTTTCATTTTGTGTTTCAGTTTCTCTCTTTTTACAAGTTCTTTGTAATTTGGTGATGTCAAAATCCTTGAGTAATTTGACTCCTTTGTTTGCTAACATCAAAAGGTATTTCTCACCCTCCTTTTGAAAGATCCTTTCCATGAATTTACAAAAAAATTGGATCTTGTTGTTCTTGTTCTATGGTTTCATCTATTATTTCCTCTACCTCATCTTGATGAATTTTGAAAAAGGATTTTCTTCTCTTTCAGCGATGGTGTCCTAGTCTTCGAATTTATTTTTTTCAATTTTGATCTAGTTTGAGAGTGCCAAAAGGACAAAGCTAAATCCAATTAACCAAATTGGTTTTAGGATGAAGGATGATGAATCCTGATGGTGAAACACAACTGCTAAATCAAATATAGGTGTGATGATGAGGCACTTTTGGATGTTTAATAAAATTTTATTTGGAGGGTTTTAACTTGAAAATGCTGGTTTGAACAAGTTAAAAGCAATTTTGGGACAAGGAAAGAATATTGTTTGAGAAGTATTCTCCAAATTGTGTGTAAATTGGTGGATAGGAGGTCAAATTTAGCTTTTTGTTTGTAAATTTACTAGATGTGCTAAAACAATGCCTAGATGTGCCAAAACTCAGATGCATTATGGAATGGTACAAATGCACTAAAATATGGTTGGTATGCACCAGAATAGGCAATGGATATGCCATAACAATAAATGGATGTATTGCGGGATTACACAAATGTGCTATAACAAGGGATGAATACGCTAGAATAATAAAGGTATTCTTTATATTATAGGAAGGATGCATCAAAACAACAAATGGATGTGCCAAAAGATGCAAGGTATGTGCTAGAGTAGTCAATTGATGCGCTGATCTGGAGAATTTTTTCTATTTTTTGATATTTTTGGTTGAATTTTTGGCTTTCTTGGGGGGAAATCTGATTGTTTGGTTGGATACTCTTCTGAATTAATGATTGGATAATTTTGTGTGATGTTCATTTGAATGTTTGTTTAAAAACACATAGGTAAAACACATCAAACAAGAACAATCCTAGTATCTGTAAGATAATAACTACTAGATTCTCACTTGGATTGCTCCACCTGTGCTTACTTTTGGTGAATGATTAGAGGCTTGACCATACTAGCTCCCCCTTGCATTGAACTCACTTCTCAGGTCAGACAAGCCTCATTCCTCATGAATCTCCCATGACAGACTTCTCATTTCTACCAAAAGCCACAAGAATATGGGATGGCTTGAGAAAAATCATTTTTGCACAAGTAAATAGTAAAGGAATTTTGGCTTACTACAACAAAGGGTTTTAGTAGGGGCATTTCATTCATGGGGGATCATCCATACAGTAACAGACCATTGTTCCCCTTCTTTTTGGAACAATCCTTGTGATACTTGAACTTTCCTCAAGTACCCAAGTTTATATCCTAGGTGGAAGTCACTTGGCTTTAGTTTGTTCCCAATTGGGTCATTCCCTAGGGGTGATTACCCCTTGTCCCACCAAGGTAGACCCTGTAAGGATTAAATGCAGTGAAAAAATAATGGTTTTGGCTTTATGATCACCCAGTTAAGGGAGAGAAAACATTCCTATCACTCCACAAACACAACAAGCATAGTGTTCATTTATCCTCCTAATTATTCTATGTTCCTAACTTAATAAAAAAAAATGACAAATAAATTCAACCCTGCAATCAATTGTTAGTAGTTTCAACTTTGAATTCTTTGAAAATGTTCTTTATGATTTTAGCAAAGTCTTTGACTGCATGTAAGGTTCCTACAAAATGAAAAAAAATAGATTAGTTTATGGAATCTAGAAAATTTACCATGAAAACCAAATGTGCCATTACAATAACCTAATGTGCTAAAACTCATCTTGAATGCGCTAAAAGAGAGATTGACCATGCTAAAGAATAGACCGAATGTGCTAAACTAGAAAGATACAAAATGAGAATTAAAACTCCCTCATACACTGAAAAAACTAACAAATGTGTTGAATGATCTCATGTATGCATCAAAAAAATGATTGTATGTAGTAGAACAACAACTAGATGCACTGGAATAGTGACTTGATGCATAAATAAATCTACCAGATGCGCTAAATAAGTTATGACATGCTATTTCAAAACTTTTGACGGAACCTGTAGAGAAAAACTCAACAGAGAAAGATTAAAAATGGGGTTGAACCCCATGGTGGGAAAAAATTTATGTGTCATTTTAAAAAGTGTAGTAAAGTAATTAGTTAGTAAAACTAAACACACATATCCATGAAATGTATTACATAAAAGGAATTGAAATAAGAAAACCAAATTTCTGCTACTATCCTTTCAAATCATTTCATGGTTCTCTAGTCTTAAGGACCTTTGAATTCATGCTCTCAAACCTATTTAAGTGTTGCACATGAATTTGAAAAGATGACAACCTAAGAGATGAGAAGATAATATGTAATACACACTGCATGCCTACTGTTATCAATTAGATATGCACCCTATGCTAAATATGTAGAATTTAACTATCTATTGACACATGGAAACCATCTTCAGATGTGGGTGATTTGATCAAAGAAGGAATCTCCAGAGTGAGTTGGTTCTCTGAATGATATATTCTACTCTAAATGACTTTCTGAGGTAAAGAGTTAGAAAGATGACTGAAATGAAACTATAACTTAAAGTGAATTTCAGGACTTGAAGATGACTTAATGATGACTCTGGTTTTTACCCACAAACAACTCTTAGGAAATAACAATACTTCACAATCTCTCATGAACAATTAACACACAATTGATTTGAATGAAGATTCATGTTTAAATACAACATGCAACCTATATTTTATGAACTTTCTGCATCAAAATTTTAATTTCATGACATAGAAAGGATTTTGTAAACAAAAATCACAATATAACATCAAACTAAAACTACAAAAGACACAAAAAATGAGAAAATAGGAATTTTTCTTTATTCAATTGAAGGAGTATCAAAGTTTGAGTAAAAATCTATGCTTACAAAACTCTCTGTTTCATTATGAGAGGAAGAAACAATGAATTGAAGTGAGAAAAACCCTAAGTTTTCCTCCTAAAAATAAAAACTCCAAAACCCTAATCTGAGCTCAAGAAGAAAGAAAGCAAAGAAAAAAGCATCAGAATCTGCTCCAAAATGAGTAACTGAAGTGGAAAAATCTCACTTTTTGCATGTGCACGCTAAAAAGCACCTAAAAATAGGTCTTCTTTTCTTTAAAAGAAAAAAATACCTTATCTCCTCACCATGCAACTCAAATCTGCCCAAGAAAAGTCAAAATATCTTTGGCCTTACAAACTCCTAAAAATAGCAAGAAAGAATAAAACAATTTATAGGATATTGTTTTATCTTCTTCTTTACAAAACATGCAGTTTTAATCTTTTCTCCAATTTGATCTATTTTTTTGTAATAAAGATTAAAAATCTTTCCAAAAAATACCCTATCTCTCCATTACAAATTTGATTTTTCTTAGAGAAAATCATTAAAACATCAATAATCTCCATCAATGAATATTTAATTGATTTCTATAAAATCAATTGAAAATAGACTCTAAGGTATAATTCTTACCTAAGGCATAAATATTATAGCACTTACATTTAATTGATTTCATAGAAATCAATTAAATATAACTAAGGCACTAATGTTCATCCTCCAAGGCATAAATAGTTACATTTCACATAAAATGCCTTAAGTTCATGTGGACTTTTGAGAAATAAATCAAACCCTAACATCCCTTAAAAGACTTAAGACTTATGAAACCTTAAGTCAACTCAAAAGATGACATAGGCATGGAAAATTAGCCACATAAGGAATTAAATCATGCTTGAATTAAAATGAAAACATTAATAAGCCCCTAAGTTCAAATTAGGGCAACATGGTAGAACAAAACCCAAAATTCATTTCATTTGCACTTGTGACTTTTGGAGAGAACACTCTATTGAGAAACATGACCACCACCATGTGAGCTAGGTTTTCAATTTGAAGCTTCTTGATTATTCATATTTTTCCCTTTAGCTTGGTTGATTCCCCCTCTATGACAATGGTAAGTTGACTCTTTGACAACATTATGGTTTTTCTTGTGTTTTGAAAGAAACAAAACGCCTTCAAGGCCGCAACTTGTACATTTGGTTTTTTTATTTATCTTCATTTATTATGCTTCAATTACCATGCTTTATCTTTTCTCTCCTATCTACCATTGATTGAACTCAAGCTATGATCTAGAAGCTCTATGAGAGCTTGTTTGCCATGTGTATGCTCTTCTACAACCATGAATGGTAAGCTCTCACTTACTCCTTCACATTTCTTCTGTATTTCCTTTCAAAACTAAAGCTCTTAAAATCTTATGGCTACAAAAGAAATATTTTTATTTTAAAAAAATTACAGACCCATTATAGACCATGCCATGTATGCTTTGATTATGGATTTATCAAGAAAATTTCACTTCACATACTCTTTTTATTTTTATTTTTTGAGATTTAGACAGCAAACATAAAAAAGGTTCTCTATTTTCTATGAAATGATGAATGGTCATGAGCCATGAGCTCTCTCTAGGCCACGACCAATAGATAATCAAACTAGGTATTTTGAATTTATTGTATTTTCATGCACTTTATTTTAAATCTCCATGTACTGGGCTTTACCCATGAAATAATTATATCTATTTTTCATTCTTGACATAAACTCTCAAATGGGTAAGCTAAAAAGTGAGAAATCTGCATTTTGAGTCGAAACCCTCATATGGGTATTCTATAACAAGGATAAATCTGTATTTTAAATCTCAACCCCATGTGGGTCGTCCTTATTCTGAAAGATATTCACTTATTTCTGAATTTTTTTGTCAAAAATCCAACATGGGTACTCAGTGTTTTGAAAGAAAATTGTTTATTTTGTATGCATTCAAAACTTGAATTCAACCCACCATGGTATTTTATGCATTTTGATTTTATGTCAAAACCCTCATGTGGGTATTTGTGAAAATGAAGGCAACCTTTTGTATTCTAAAATGAAATCCACATCTTGATTTTATTCTACATTCATGAATTAAAACGCCGAAAAATGGGTATTCTATATCTGAAATGATAAGTCTTCATTCAAAGTGAAAACTCTATGTATTTTCTAGAAGATGTTTTAAATGAAGTGAGATTTCCTTTCTACCTTGAAAATAACCTCTGTAGCATTTGTTTCACATTACTTGTTGTTAGAATGCAAGTTTACCTTAATAGATAAAATTTTAATGGAGAAGCTAAATCCTTTCACTATTTTCCTTTGCATTCATTCAAAATCACATAGAAAATTCCTTTGCTCTCAAAAGCACTTTATTTACTTGTCTTGAAAATGGCATTCAACCAACATGATACACTTGTCATTATTTTTTTGTTGGAATAAATCTGGGACAACACTTTTTACTTTTCTTATACCTGTTGTAGCTTTCTTTGATGTTTACTATCATTCATTCCATTTTCTTAAATGTTTTAGAAAAATGTGCATCCTTATTTCATAATTTCCATGACATAAAGCAATGTTTCTTACTATGTTTATGAGTTCACAAATTTCTTTGTCCATAGCCATATTTGATCTCTTTGATTTACTTTCACATTGCATTCACCTTGATCACTCATCTCATATTAAAATGCCTCAGACAAAAGTGCATTCTTAGCTCAAACACTCCACAAAATAAGGCAAATGAGAAACCAAAACTCCTTTATATGCTTCCATTAGTTATTAGTGCTTTGTTGATGAGGCATTATGTATGGCTATTCACTATCACCATTATGAACAAAAAAAATATGGCAGTAAAATGCAAAAAATTGTTAGTATTAAAACTTTTTCTAGTATGAAATTGATGCACCTCAATTGATTCAAGTTCATTGACTTCATTTTCCATTTGTAATTTTCATTTGATTGCTTTGATCTAACTGTTATGAATGAATAATTAACTTGATTGCTCTTTATTTAAATCTATTTCTCTCCTTATGAATGGCTCATATGAGCATGATAAATGTACCTCCTTACTCAGCCTACTTTTAAGTTTAAAGGGCAACATGCTGAGCTCTACCCTTGTGGGAGCCCGTTTTACTCCACATTCCTTTATGTCTTCATAAGATGATCAACTACATGAATTTTCCTATACTTGCATAGGAAACAAACAATGTTAGTAAAACCAATATATTATTATGATGTTTCTTTCTTTTCTCTATCCATCTCCCATTTTCTCAACTATTTCAATGTATTGTTAGCAATATTTTACATTATTGTTGGTGGTTCATGTAGGGATGTTCATAATCAGAGCTATAACAACTCTCTTCTTCTCTTATAGGTCGATCGAAGCTTGAGGACAAATATGGTGCACCATTCCTGCATCAACCAACAACAACAAGAAATGATGATTATGTCCATGCTTATGTGTTTTATTTTCCTCCATCCTTAATAGTGTAGAATGATCCTTATGATGCATTGTGACAGTTACTTCCACGACTTGTGTGGATTCTTTAATTTCTCTTCAATTCTTTTCATTCTAAAAAGAAATGCATCAAAATGCAAAAAATGCACAATCATTTGTATTCTTGCAATCAAATAAAATATAATTGTAATATAACAATATTGTGAAATAATGAAAGCAATTGATATGCTTGATCATTTGTATGTTCATTTTCATACTTCATTTCACTTGCAAAGCACTGAACAATAACTCCTAAAACTCGGTTCATTTAAACAATGCATAACTAACACTTGATAAATATAGTGCAAACAGCACTTAATGCACATGTAGAAAATGACTGAACTTTCACTTTCAGATATAACAAATTAATCAGCTCTACCAATTGCATTGTAGTGAGAATTGGTAATTTTTTTTCAATTTTTGTTAAATGCTTGCAAGCTAAGCATTAGATCAGTTTCCTTTTAAAACTCCATTGGGTGTGGAGTCAAATCTACCCCTTCACGAGCTTCAGAAATTTGAAAAACAATACTCCAAATAGTAGAAGAAAAAAAACAAGCAATGTTGAAATCAAACTAATAGGCCCTGATATCCAACCAAAACATGCATAGCAATGCTTAGGGAAAGAAAAAAAACTAAAAATAAATGTACATAAATAACTTATTTGCAGCAACTACTCTACTATCTACAAAACAATACTTATCTTAGTGGAAATTCTTGAGGTGGATCCCATTAATTGGGATAGACAACACCTCTCCAGTCAACTTAGAAATTTGGAAAGTTTTGTGGTCCTTGCACTCCGTGATCACATAAGGCCCGTCCCAAATTGCATCAAATTTGGAAGGTTGTCCAAGTTTTCTCTTATATTCATTCCACTTAAAGACTAGATCACCAATGATGATTTCTTGTGGCCTTTCCCTTTTATCAAAAGAGCTCTTCATCTGAGCTTGATTTATTTCAAGCTACCTTAATGATTCCTTTCTAGTTTCTTTGAGTTCTATCAACTTTGCAAATCTCACTTCAAGAGGTTGTTCATTCAACAATTCCAACTCTTTAAAAAAACTCAATTTAGGTAAATCAATAGAAATGGGTAACTTAGTTTATTTTCCATAAGAAAGTACATAGGGAGAGCTAAAAGTGGCCCTTTTAGGAGTCACCATGTTCATTGATTGTCCTCAACTATCTTCATGATTATCCAAATTATATTCTTATTTGTAAATTTTTCCTACCCATTCGCCTATGGATAATAGTTAGAAGGTGTGTTTAGATAAAATCTATTCCTAACTAACCAATCATAAATCCTTAAACTGATAAAAGCTAAACCATTGTCAAAGATTATTGAATCTGGGGTACCAAATATCGACACTAAGTCTTGATAGAAATTAAGTACAAAAGTCTTGTTTGCTTCCTCCAAAGCAACAACTTCGGTCCACTTAGTAAAGTAATCCATTGTAGTAAGAATCCACTTATGACCCATGCTAAAAGGCAGGTTGATTGGCCCAATAAATTCTAAACCCCATTTGGAAAAGGGCTTCTCCACTTGAATTGGATGCAGGGGAAAAGCTGCAAGCCACTGATTTCCAAAAAATAGATCACAATTTTTACATCTTTGGACCCAAGCAATAACATCTTTAAATAGATCCAACCAATAATAACCAACCCACATGATTTTTCAGGATTTTTGTTCTTGCAGCAAAGTGGCCTCTTGAAGGTCCATCATGAAATTCTCCTAACAAGTTGTCAACTTGATCAAGCTCAATGCATCTTAATAAAACACCTTGAAAGTCTCTCCTATAAAGAATGCCATCAATAATTACAAAAGGGATGGATTGTAATCTGTAATACCTTCTTTTTTCTCTATCTAAACCTTTGGGGCACTCGCCAGTTTGTAAATGTTGCATCATTTGCCACACCCAAGTAGAAGCATGAATCGAAAGAACAACTACATCATCATTTTTTAGCACTGTATCAACATTTCATCTTCTTTTAAGATGCTACCCACTGTATTTTCTACAATCTATTCATGCAAACCCTTTCCTCTGACAAGTTTGGTTATTTTAATATCAATATCAAACTCCATCACCTTAGTTATCTAGCCAACATACTTATCATTGATATCACGGTTAAGTAAGAAGTCCTTAACAATTGAATGAGAAACTAATAACTGAATTCTATTATTGGATAACATATGACTAAACTTTTCGAGGCTTCTTACAAAAGAAAAACAAGTTTCTAAACAAAATAATACTTCACCTCATAATCATGTAGTACTTGGCTAAAAAATGCTACAGGTTGCTCCAAGCCTTCATCATTTTGCTAGCACAACATAGTTGAAATGGTATCAATCCCTCCAAAATCGTAAAGAATGAAATCTCTATCATAATTTAGATTAATGAGGGTAGGGTTAGTTGCAAGGGCTTCCTTTATCTGCTCAAAGCTCCTCTTACCCTCTTTGGTCCAACTGAAAGACATATTATTTTTAAGCATAACAATGAGAGGTTGCAACTAAGCTACAATATTAGGTATGAATCTTCTCACAAAATTAATTCTTCCAAGAAAGATTTGCAAGCCTTTCTTATGAGATGGTAATTGGTAATTCAAGAATAGTAGAGACTCTCTCAGGGTCTATAGAAATACCTTTCTTTGAAATAATGTGTCCAAGGAGTTTACCTTCGTGCACAAAAAAAAATCTCTTTTTCGGATTGAGATATACTCCAAACTCTCTATACCTTTCAAAAATATGTTTTGAATGCTCAAAATGTTCATTAGCATTTCTGGAAAAAATAGTAATATCATTTAAATATACCAAAACAAAATTTTTCATGAGGTTGTGAAAGGCCATGTTCATTGCTTGTTGATAAGTTGCTCCAACGTTGGATAAGCCAAAGGGCATATTTTTATAGGCCGTGGTGCCCCATTTAGTTGTAAATGTTGTTTTGAACTGATCCTCCTACTTTACTAGATGTTGATGGTTAAAATGACACAAACAATGTTAAACATAATATTTCTACTCTATTTCTCCTAAAAAAGAAAGACAACATATAGTAGCCTAACTCCCAAGGTCCTGGTAGTTGGTTCTCAACTATCTAGTGTCACTCAATTGGTCCTCCATGCAACTGTAATATTCAAGGGGCCTTTAATGGTGATAATAAATGCAAGAAACAATAGATTCATCATCCTATATTTAATGGAAGGGGGTTTAAATAAACAACAAAAGATAGATCAAGGCATAAATCAGTAAAACATGAATAAAATTCTCTAATATCCAGACATATATCCTTAACAATGAATGCTTCTTAACATATCAAAAAAACAATAACATGATGCAATCTACAAAACAATCCATACCATTGCATGCATTCACAATGCTTGACTTAATCATTACAACCATTTTTATCGAAATACCACAAGATTAAAGAATAAATTTAAAAAATCCTCATTCATTGCCAATAATATAGATCAATAGACATATGGCAATTCCATTCATAGAAAGTTTAATGAAATAATCTTTGAAATCTATTTTCTTCTATTGATTCACATCAACTAAGAAATATTTATGCACAACAAACTCACTAACATACAAACCAATTATGGTTCATTAACCTCATCCAATAAAATCAATTTTAACATAACACTATATAAAAACTATATCTAAATCCAACATCAACTAAAAAAAGTATCTCTGCTCAAACCTATAAAACAAATCCTATCTGCCATCATCAAGTGGCCAAAGAATTAAAAAAATGACTAACCCTTACAAAAGAGGCAAAATGCCCAATTTAAAAGAAAACCTGCCCACATGAACCAAAGCTAGGGTTATGAAGAAGGTCAACCACCAACCAAATTGACCTCTACAACCAACAATAACTTGCCATCCAGAAATGAATGCAACAAGAGCCCCTTCAAATTGATCTGGGATCGCACAAAGTTCATGGTACAACCCCTTGAGCCACACCCAACATCAATGCCTCACCCGCACAAACAACAATGCATGTGAAATACCAGCTCGAACACAAGTCACTGATCAGATCTGAACTAGGTAAAAAAATGACTCATATCGAGTCAAATTAGGCCAAGCCCTCCATGTCACATCTACTCACCATCAATGCCCCATCAGCCCAAAGTAGAAGAATAGAACTGCACACGTGAGCCAATCTTGCCCTTAGTTGCAAAGTGTACCCAGGTGAATCCTTTGAATCCCTTCACATCCTCAAAACACGCACACACCATCCCCTCATTTACGACAACACCAACCTGCTCAATCCAACCTCTAGACAGAGAGCCATAATTAATGCTCAATACATCATCAAAATCCTAGTCGGTCCATTAGAATACTCAAGACAAGAAAGCCAAGCACAAACCCAGGCGGAGGCAAAACCATAAATAGGTGGGAGCAGAGCCAAAATAGCAACAAGAATAGAGAGGAAGATAGGCAGAGGCAGAGCCAAATAGGTAGAAGCAAAGCCAAAATAGGAATGGGAATAGAGAGGAAAATAGGTGGAGGTAGAGCCAAAACAGGCAGAAGCAGAGGCCAAATAGGAATAGGAATGAAGAGGAAAATAGGCAGAAGTGGAGCCGAAATAGGAACAAGAACAAAGAGGAAAATAGGTGGAGGTAGAGCCAAACCTAGTGGAGGTAGGGATGAAACCAAGATAGGACCAAAAGGAAAACAGGTGGATCCAAAAATAGAACCAACCCCAGCGAAACCGAAGGAAGAAAGGGAACGAGAACTAAACTGTGAACTTTGTGAAAGTTCATAGTTAAGTTCCATCCTAGTTTTGCCTCCAAAAAATGAAGGAAGAGGAAAACCAAAGAAAACCTAAGGGAGGAAACCAACCCTTAGGCTGAAGACGAGAAAAGCAATGAAGAAAATGAGAAGGCCGAAAGTGGAGGCGAAACAGGAATGCGAACCGAACCATGAACTCTGTGAAAGTTTAGAGTTAAGTTCCATCCTAGTTCCACCTCTGACAAATGAAGGAAAAATTGAAGCAAAGAAAACATAAGGGAGGAAACCAACCCTTAGGACTAAGACAAACAAAACGATGAAGAAATAAAAAGGGCAGGTAGCAGAGTCAGAATGGGAACGGAAACCGAACCGCAAACTTTGTGAAAGTTCAGAGTTAAGTTCCATCCTAATTCCGCCTCTGGCAGAACAAAAGGAACAATGCAAATAAAAGAAAACCTAAGGTAGGAAACCAACCCTTAGGACACACTTTAAGCCCAAACGAAAAAAATAAAAGGCGGAGGTGAAATGGGAACAAAAACTGAACCGCGAACTCTGTGAAAGTTCATAGTTAAATTCCATTCCAACTCCAACTCCGACAAAGAAAAACCAAAGAGACAAATAAAAGACAAACAAGACTGGGACTAGAATAGAATCCCCAAAACAAGTTTCAAACCCGATTTTATTTCAGTTCAGGTTCTAATAGAACAAAAATGAAAACAAAGTGTTGGAAGAAAAAAAACCTTCCAAACTTTGTTGAAAAACTAACAAGGATAGAAAAACAAAAAAAAGGGGAACCCATTTTGACCAAGGCAAAAGATGGGGTGGTTATGCAAGGAATAAAAAATGGTGACTCGGCTGGGAAAATGGACTATCCATTTTCAAGACCTCAAAAAATTCAGTCACCCAAAAATTACTTGGCTTAATGAAGCATGCTAACTTGAATAAGATCAGATATGTAGAACAAGGTTGAGCTAGAATCTCAAATTTATGTGCTCATGAACTATTCTGAATCTAAGTGTGTGTGTGTATGGTGGATCTTTCTTCATAGACACTTTCTCCACTCTTGGACAACTATACCTAAGATTCAAGCTACATAAGTTGAGTCCTTCAACTGTCGTGCAATGAAATCCTGGGCATTGCTCTACTGCTAGACAGGTGTCCATAGCCTTGATGGAGATACCTCTAGTTCTCTCAAAGCATTTCTCTACTACTAGACAGGCATCTATAGCTCTGATATAGATACTTGATTCACCCACTTGATACCGATTTTGCCCCTTTTTTCTCTTTCTCTTTCTCTCTCTTTTTTTTTTACTTAGACTTTACTTGTGGGAATTCTTTATGAAATTTTCTCAATACTCAGATGCAATTGATCTAAAATGTGGGTTGAGAACTACAATGGATTTCATGATATTCTCGGAATCAGATTTTTCACTTGAACCAGAGATACAACCACCCTGAAATAAATAGGCATTTACTTAGGAAGATGTTTATCTATTTTGTGATAGACTTCGACCATAATTCATGAGATATTCACAATGTACCTTTTCTTTAACAAATTTTCAAACCAACATTAAAATGATCATAAGACATGAGTTTTAGAATGAAATCCCTCAACAAAATTTCCTTGAAAATGCCTAAATCAATTTCTCTCCAAGTGCCTGTAGTATACTTTGCATAACAACCCTTTTTCTGGGGATGGATAGAAATGAAGATCTGTAACGAAACAAGAAAAACAAAAAGAAACAAAGACAAAGAGAAGAACAAACAAAATAACAAACAAAAACAAAGACAAAAAAGGAAAACCAAAACTTAATTACATATGATACAGTATAATACATTTATCCAAAACATCAGACCTTTCATGAACCAAAGTAATACTTGAGAAAATAACCATTAACTAGCAATGGAACAGGTTCTCTAATTAAGGTATTCAAGAGAAAAACATTCTCGCCTAGTATCTCAACTAGTTGATATGGACCCAACTAGAGTCTATCAAAATTCTGGTGATCTCCCTTCTTCTCCCTAGTTTTATCCCATAACAACACAAGATTTGATATCCTAAAGGCCTTTACCTTGGCCCTTTTGTCAAACTAGCATTTGAAAAATTCCTGATGCTTAGAGAATTTCTGCAAAGTAGCATCTCTCTGTTCCTCCATCTTAAGCAAATTGATTAATCTAACCTCGATCCTACCATCCTTTGTATAAAATTCCTGCATAAACTTAAGGACAGTTATTTGCAAATTGATTGGGAAGATTGGGTCTTAGTCATAGACTAATTTAAATGGTGAATATCCTAAGGTCACTTTCATTTGAGTTTGATCTTCCCATAGGGAAAATCGCAACTGGGTATGCCATTCCCTAGGATTGTTTTCTAACAATTTTCTTATTACTTCCAATAGGTTTTTATTAGTGGAATCAACCACTCCATCCCTAAGAGTAGTAAATAGACAAATATTTCAAAATGATTTTATGTTCATAATCCCATTGAATAAATTTAGCTAAAGAAAAAGCATGACCATTATCACATATTAGGGAAAATGGTACTCCAAAGCTGGTGGTGATGTTCTCAGTTAGGAACTTGATAACCACCTCTATGGTGCTATTTTTGTAGGGCTGAGCCTCATTCTAGCATGTGTAGTAGTCAATTTCAGCCAAGATAAATTTATGATGTGCATAAGATTTTGGATTAATAACACCTACAAAATCTAGTGCCCATTGAGAAAACGGTCTTACCTCATACACTGGTTGCAAAGGCATTGTTGGATTTCTTTCCCTGGGTGCAGAGGTCTGACCTACATGAAACGTCCTGAAATTTTGGTGTGCATACCCAAATACATAAGGTCAATAATAGCCTAATCTAATAATTTAACGAGCCAAATCATTTGTAAACCCATGTCTTATACCATGTCTTCCATGAAACTTAGAAATGGCATGCTTAGCCTCTTGCTGATCCAAACAATGCAAGTAAATTCCTTGAAAGCTCCTTATGTAGATAGATCCCTCTTTAAGCATATAATGAGAACTATTCATCCTCAATGTTGTCCTCTGAGTAGCATTCATTCCTTCTGGACATCTATTATTGAGGAGGACAAAGATCAAGTTTTTGTACCAGTAATCCTTATTAAATTATTGGATAGTGTACTGCTAGCATGTAATATTCTTGTGTACATCTTCCATTGCCTTTGATAAACCCTAACCTTAGATGAGTTTCATTAGGTGAATATCCAAGTCAAACTATTGCAAAATTTCGATCCACTTTCCTCTTCGCTCTCCCAATTCATTCTGCATTAGGAGAGATTTCACAATTGTATCAAGAACTATGACCATTACTTGACTTTGAAGAATGTAATGCCTAGATTTATTTATCGCTTGAACCAAAGTGCAGGCTTGTTTCTCTAGGGGCAAGTACCTAACTTTCACATTCTTAAATGGAGATCTCATGAATTCGATAGGTCTTTCCTCTCCCTCACCTCTTCATTGTGTTAAAACAGTTACACATGAATGATCATACGTGAAAGAATAGATATAAAAAGGCTTTAGATAATCTGGGCTAGTCAAAACAGGTGCCTCAAATATTGATTGTTTGATCTGCAAGATAGAATATTTGGCCTCATTTCTCCATTATATTTTTGCCTCTTTCTTCATGATTTCATTAAGGGGTTTGACAATTTCTGCAAACCCTATTATAAATTTTCTAACAAAATTAACCCTTTCAAAGAAGGACCTCATTTCTTTCTTGCTTCCTGGCCTTGTCAATTTCAAGATAGTCTCTACTCTATCAGGGTCTATGAATATCCCTTCTTCTGATATGATGTGGCCTAAGAGTTTCCCTTTAGCTCCAAACACACACTTTTTTGGATTGAGGGAGACACCATAGCTTATGCACCTTTTGAGAATCTTTTCCAAATCTATAGCATGGTCTCCTTGATTCTTTGAGAAAATAGTTAAGTCATCCACATAAATAATGATACACTTACCTATTAGATCCTTTAATGCTACCTCCATTTCACATTGAAAGGTTTCTCCAGTGTTGATAAGGCTGAATGGCATCCTCTAATAGGAAAATGTACCCCACTTGGTGTTGAAGGAAATTTTCATTTTGTCCTCATGACTGACAAGGACCTGATTATACCTAGAATAGCCATCTAGAAATGACATCATCTAGGACCCATTGACTATCTGTAGTACCTCATCAAGAGAAGGTAGTGGGTAATTATCCTTCTCGGAGGCCTTATTTAAATTCCTAAAATCAACACATAACTTGATTTCACCATTTTTTTGTGCACAGGAACTAAATTTGCAACCCACATAGAATGTTTTACTAGGAAGATTATTCTTGTAGATAGGAGATTTTGCACCTCCATCTAGATCAGGGGCTCAGTAAAAGCATTGATCAGGCATTGTTTTTGATGAAAGGGCTTGGCTTCTAGCTTAAGAGGTATGGCATGTGTGATCATAGAAGTGTCAAAGGTCTTTAAGTCATCATACCCCCAAGCAATGGATGCAATGTTCTACTCCAAAAATTTGACTATCTTTTGTTTTATTTCTTCAGGACAAGTTTTCCTTATGAGGACATTCCTTTCAGGGCCCGAATGATTTAGATTGACAGATTCATATTTCCCTCCATCATTCTCTGTGGGCACCCTTTGACAATCCTATGGTTTAGATTCAAATATTCTCTCTAGAGCTACCATCCCCTTTGGAATACTAATGCTTTTCAACTCCAATATTTCTTCTACCTCACCATTCTCAAAATCCCAATCTCCCCGATCTCTTTCAGATTCATCTATTATTTGTCCTTCAAAGACATTTGAACTTTCCAAAAATTCCAATATATGCTGGTCATTATCGAATACCTGAAAATTTTGGACATTATCTAGGAGAGTTGGGACTTAGACTAATTCAATTGAAAATCTCTTTAGCTTAGAATATTTCATAGGTTCCAAGGTGCTAGCAGCAACATCAAGGGCATCTGCAATTTTATTAGCTTCTCTAGGGATCAGAGCGATCCCAAAAGCATCAAAGTCTTCAATTAAGTTTCAAATTATATTTTTGCATGCAACCAATCTTTAATTATGACAAGTATACTGGTTGTGTACCTTCTTTACAATTACCTCAGAATCCCCCATTACCATGACAGAAATTAACTTATTTTGATGGGAAAACGTAAGCCCATGAGTGAGTGCTTCATACTCAGCCACATTGTTTGTATAGCCAAATTGCAAACTGTAAGATGCAAAGTAAGTCTTCCCTTTTATGTTGGTTAGTTCAATCCGCTCTCCACTTCTTGCTTTGGACTTCGAGCCATCGAATTTAAGACTCCATAATTGATCCTTAGCTAGGATCTCTTGCCCTTTTTTAATAACAAGAGATGACTTGCTTGGGATAGGTGGTGGCTCAAACTGTTGATGGCCATCAAAAGTTGAAGGTGATTGTGGACAAGCTCCAGCCAATGATTCTTCTACACTTAAATCCTATTCAAGAATCACTTCCTAAAAAACTTCTTGGATCAAGTTGTAATACGATTCATTTTTTATCAATGCCTTAGGCACTGGTAGAGTATCTGGGGTAGGGGTATTGAAGAAAGGTTGAGACACCTCAATATCCTCTTGAAACTCAGAACATAGAATCTGAGTCTACCTAGATTGTGAGGGCTCTTCCTCTTGAGAAAGATTGGTTCTGGTGAGGATGGTAGCGTCCTTGGCTTCAAATGGAAATTTATTGGCAAATATTTGAGGTTGATCTTGAAAAACTAGTTGAGGCTAGCCTATATGTTTTAAGGTATCTCGGGAGGGTTAGCATGTCAACTTGAATGGTTGTGATAATGTATCCTACACCAATTATGAAGCAACAAACTGCCCAAATCAGTCTCTTCTCCTAATACCATCCGATCTTTTTGCAATTTTCTTATTGGAATTTGTTGGTTGACCAAGATCATTGCGTCACTCTACTCTATGGCTGGTGTATCATGAGGATTAAGGACTAAGAAGGTCATGACCTCTTCTTGCTTGTAAACTCCTATTTCAGTTTCAAAATATGCTACTTCATTAGGAGAATCATACTTAGTGATCATGTGTTTGAGCCTAGGTTCACTCTCAATCCTAATTTTTGTTTCTATCCCCTTCCAGGGAAGCCACATGCGAGATAAATCCAAAGACAAGTACCCCCCAATACTCTTCATTAGCTTCCGACTCAAAAGCATACCATATGTTTATGGGATATCAACCACTTGGATGTCTATGTAATTTTGCATCCTTGGATCCAATCCAACCTGTACATGCATATATTTTAGTTCCCCTACCACATTAACCACGGTTTTTTCCAAATGAATCACTTTCTTATTGGTCTGGGCAAGACTTAATCCTAACTTCTTACAAATTAAAAAGGGCATAACATTACCCGATGCTCCAGAGTCCAGAAAAAATTATGCAAATTCTTTCCAAAGATTGTTAAACTTAAAAGGAAAGTTTGGGTATCGGTCTTACCTTTACAGATGGCCGCATTTGTCTCCTTCACTGGAGTCACTTTAACTTTTACTTTTGAACGATCTACCTCCTTTGGGGCTTTCAACACAACTTTACATTGAGCCAGAAACCACTTCATAATGTCAAAGAATCACAATGATGTCTTTTTTCTCTGTAGCTCTACAATGAAATCAAACTCTGAATCATTCCTAACTTGATATTTATGAAAATAAGGTGGATTACCTTTGTTATGAGAGTTGAGAGGCCCCTTTGGTGGTGGTGGGTTATTATCTACATTTTGATTAGGTGGGACCATGTTGTTTGGGGGTGCAAACGTACTAAATGGGCCCTTATTTTGATTTCTCAGGAAGTGACCATCCTTAGACTAGAAGGCTTGGGCATCATACACATCTTCTTCTGGTTCGTTATCTCCCTACATGGTAAACTGATATTGTTCCTCAATGGTCTCATAATTCATAGCAGTACTTACTGACTGACCATCTTTATTGGAATTTCCTTGTGGAGGGTGGGAATTACCTTGCACACTCTTCCCCATTTTTCCATTTTTGGGTAATTAACCTTAGAATGTGTCGCAGTATCATGGAGTCTACACCAATTGGTCATGAAATTGAGATCTACAACATTAGCAGTGTGTGGTTTATCTTCACTAGACTGATAATTATGGGGAACTCTCTTGTTGATGGGTCCAGTGTTCCACTGCATATTCTTGTTGTTGGACCTCTGATTGTATCCTCTATTCTGATTTTGATAATTTCAGTTAGTGGAGTTTTGATTCTGGAAGTTCCTATTGGTGTTCTAATTTACATTTTGATTGGAGTAATTACCTTGGTTGTTATAACCTCCCTAGTTCTGATAATTTTGGTTTTGGTTCTATGGGGGGTTAAGTCTAAAATGTGCCATGTCGCTAGACATTTGTGATAGAGTCTTTTTGAGAGTTTCCACCTCATTGGTTAGTTGAATAGTGCATTCATTTTGTGCAGTTTGTCCTACAGATGGAGTGTGAACAAGAGTTTACCATCCCCTTTGCTACTGGTATCTTTGAGGTTGCTGGGAAGAATATCGAATTCCACTAGAGAAAAAGGGAATGGTAGGTGAGGCTTGTAACTCAAAAATAGGTCCATATTGGGAGGAATGCATCCTTGGGACTGTATTGAATAAAGGTGGATTAGGCATCTGATAACCCATAGGGGGAAGGGATCCTCCTAAAATTCCTAATTGCAGAATTATCTACTATTGCAATCTAATGGCTAGGTGATAAAATTTTGACAAGGAGTCTATCTCATTGGGAGCATAGTTTCTCTAAAAAAATAAACCAATCAAGGGATCAATAGCTCTCAAATATGCCAGAATGGAAATATTTTCACCTATTAATTAAGGGTCTTGTAACTTGCGGAACATCCTTTGAAATCTAGTGTTGAATAATGACAATGGTTCATGAGGTTCCTTCCATATGGTAGTGAATTGATGGTACAAGATGGTTGGGTCTACATAGACTCGAAACTGATTAATAAAGGCATTTTCTAAATCTGCCCAACTTAGAATAGATCCTGAGAAAATTTAGATACCAGTTGTATGCCATGTCCCCAAAATAATAAGGAAACAACCTACATACGACATCCTATTGAGCCACCTGAGCATGGTACATGCATCCTTGAATGCTTCTATATGCTCCTCAACACTTCTTGATTCTCCATGCATGTTTTTGGGGCAAAACCTTTTTGGATTTTCCAGTAGATCATGTATTCCATGAAGGATAGTCCCTAGTGGAGAGGGGTTATTCACAATGTAAGCCATGGGTGGTGATGGGATTGGTTGAACTAGGGGTGGTATTAGTCGAACTGGAAGTGGTGTTGGATTTGGCAGAAATCCCAGTGGAGTAAGTGGTGGTGACAATGGTGGGATGAAAATTCCATGAGCTTGGGGTTTATGTCTAACTAGGGTTTGAAGTTCAATTAATGGTTCAGGGTCAGTAGAGGATCTGAGAATCCTCCCATATTTTTTCGATGAGAATGACCCAATCTGAGCCAACTTGTTCCTTTAGGCCCTCCTAGCACCAAATCTATTGATGGTGAAAATGACACAAACAATGTTAAACAAAATATTTCTACTCTATTTCTCCTAAAAAAGAAAGACAACATATAGTAGCCTAACTCCCAAGGTCCTAGTAGTTGGTTCTCAACTGTCTGGTGTCACTCAATTGGTCCATGCAACTATAATATTCAAGGGGACTTTTCTGGTGATAAGGAATGCAAGAAACAATGGATTCATCAACCTATATTTAATGGAAGGGGGTTTAAATAATCAAAAAAAGATAGATCCGGGCATAAATCAGTAAAACATAAATAAAATTCTCTAATATCCAGACATATATCCTTAACAATGAATGCTTCTTAATAGATCAAAACAACCATAACATGATGTAATTTACAAAACAATCCATACCATTTCATGCATTCACAATGTTTGACTTAATCATTATAACCATTTTTATCGAAATACCACAAGATTCAAAAAAAAAAAACTCCTCATTCATTGCCAATAATATAGATCAATAGACATGTGACCATTCCATTCATAGAGAATTTAATGAAATAATCATTGAAATATGGTTTCTTCTATTGATTCACATCAAATAAGAAACATTTATGCACAATAAACTCACTAACATACAAACCGATTATGATTCATTAACCTCATCTAGTAAACTCAATTTTAACATCACTGTATAAAAATTGTACCTGAATCCAACATCAACTAAAACAAGTATCTTTGCTTAAAGTTGTAAAAAAATTCCTATCTTCTATCATCATGTGACCAAAGAACAAAAATAAATGACCAACCCTTACAAAAGAGGCAAAATTCCCATTTTGTAGAAAACCTGTATGCGTGAACTAGAGCTAGGGTTACGAAGAAGGTCGACCACCAACCAAATCAATCGCAACAACTAGCAATAACTCACCATTCAACAAAGAATGTAGCAAGGTCCACTTCAAATTGATCTAGGATCACACAAAGGTCATGGTACAACCCCTCAAGCCATGCCCACCATCAATGCCTCACTCGCATGAACACCAATGTGCGTGAAACACCAACTCAAACACAAGCCACTGATCAGATTCGAGCTGGGTAAATAAATGACTCAGATTGAGTCAAACTAGGTCGAGCCCTCCATGCCATGTTTGCTCACCATCAATTCCCCATCAAATCAAAGTAGAAGAATGGAACTGCACACGCGATCCCAACTTTCCCTCAGCCATAAAGTGTACCCAGGTGAATCTTGTGAATCTTGTCATATCCTCGAAGCACACACACTCCATCCCTTCATTATGACAACACCAACTTTCTCGATCCAACCTGCAGACAAAGAGCCATAATTAATGCTTAATACATCATCAAAATTCAAGTTGGTCCATTAGAATACCCAAGGCAAGAAAGCCAAGCACAAACCCATATCGAGGCAAAACCAGAAACAAGTAGGAGTGGAGCCAAAATAGGAATAGAAATAGAGAGGAAGATAGGTGGAGGTGGAGCCAAAACAGGTGAAAGCAGAGCCAAAATCAAAATAGGAACGAAGAGGAAAATAGGTGGAGGCAGAGCTAAAACAGGCAGAAGCAAAGCCAAAATAGGAATAGGAACGAAGAGGAAAATAGGCAGAGGTGGAGCCAAAACAGGAGGAAGTAGAGCCAAAATAGGAACAAGAATAGAGAGGAAAATAGGTGAAGGTAGAGCTAAACCCAATAGAGGTAGGGACGGAACCAAGATGGAATTGGAAGGAAAATAGGTAGAGCCAAAAATGGAACCATCCTTGATGGAAGTGGAGGTAGAAAGGGAATGAAACCCAACTGTGAACTTTGTGAAATTTTATAGTTAAGTTCCATCTCGGTTCCGCCTCCAACAAACAAAGGAGAAGGAAAATTGAAGAAAATCTAAGGGAGGAAACCAACCCTTTGGCTGAAGACAAGTAAAGCAACGAAGAAAAAGAGAAGGTGGGAAGTGGAGGCGGAATGGGAATGGGAACCAAACCGTGAACTTTGTGAAAGTTTGAAGTTAAGTTCAATCTTGGTTCCACCTCTGAAAAATGAAGAAAAAAGAGAAGAAAAGAAAATCTAAGGGAGGAAACCAACCCTTAGGACAAAGACAAACAAAATGACGAGGAAAGCAAAAGGGTGGGAAGCGGAGCTAGAATAGGAACAGAAACTAAACTACGAACTCTGTGAAAATTCAGAGTTAAGTTTCATCTTGGTTTTTCCTCCGGTAGAACAAAAGGAACAAGGAAAACAAAGGAAAACCTAAGGGAGAAAATCAACCCTTAGGACCCACCTTAAGCCCAAATGAAAAAAACCAAAAGGCGAAGGTGGAGGCGGAATGGGAACGAAAACCGAACCACGAACTCTATGAAATTTCTTAGTTAAATTCCATCCCGGCTCTAACTCTGGCAAAGACAAACTAAAGAGACCAATAAAGACAAATGAGACTGAGACTAGAATGGAATCCCCAAAACAAGTTTCAAACCCGATTTCATTCTAGTTCTGGTTTTGACTAAAACAAAAAGGAAAACAAAGTGTTGGAAGAAAGAAAACCTTCAAAAATTTGTTGAAAAACAAACAAGCACATAAAAAAAGGGGGGGGAGGGGGGGGGGGGGCCGGGGGGCGCGTTTTGACCAAGGCAAAAGATGGGGTGGTTATGCAAGGTAGAACATGAGAATCTATTTATTACCTAAATACCCATCTAGCAAACAAAATTTGTTAGAACCATAAACTACTTACAAAGCCTGCTCCATGGAAGGGAGTGGATAGTGATCTTTTAGAGACACTTTGTTTAAATGTTGGAAATCAACACACAATATGATTTCCCCACTTTTCTTCCTAACTAGAAATAAGTTAGACACACAAGAAGTATGTTTGATAGGAAAAATAATACAACTCTCAACTAACTTATTCAACTTAGCCTCCATAAGGTGCTCTAATTTGGGATTAAGGGTTCTTTGCTTTTTCCTTATAGGTTTTGCTTTAGTTTCTAATTCAATATTATATTAGGCTAGTTTTGGATCAAAACCTTTTAAATATTTGTAGTCCCAAGAAAAAAAATCACTAAATTCATGACATAATAGAATAAAATATTGATATTCCTCTTTATTACATACCTTTTCCAACGTGAGTAGTGTACCTTTGAAAATCTTGATTGCCTCATAGTGTTATTCCTTGATATTCATGCTACTTTTGTCTTTCCTTGCTTGGTCATCAAAATTAGAGATGGATTCTAATGTGACCAACCCTCTTGGAATCTTGTTTTTCTTCAGTTGCACAATCTGATTATCATACTATTGCTACCGCTTTTGTTGATTTCCAACAACGAACTCAACTTCAGCAATTAAGAAGCTTACAATTTTTGCATCGCTGTCAAAAACCTGCCAACTCACATTATTGTCAGGTATAGAAGGTCTGACTATAATCTTTAGATATTGATGTGCCTCTACTTTTTGAATCTCATTCGAAATATCAAATTGGGCTCATATGGCAACGAGCCTATCTACATGTCTATTTTCATTTGTAGGCACTACAAGAATATTAAAAGAATCAAAATTTTCAATCAAATCCCATACACAATGCTTATATTTCTTAATTAAATCATTTTTTTCAGCATTCATATTTCTAACATGATTCACTATCAACTCTAAATAACCATAAACACATAATAATTTAATACCTCTCTTTCAAGCCCATTCTAGGCCATGCACCAAAGCTTCATATTCTGTTGTATTATTTGTATAGCTAAATGTAAACCTGAAAGTTGAATAATACATGTTCCCATCTAGTGAAATCAGCATGGCTCCACCACCAACACCTATACTGCTCCTTGAGCCATCAAAATAAAGCTTTCAAAACTTATTTTCCTTCTCTACAGGCTATTCTTCCTCTTTAAAAATATTATGCATATTAAAATCAGGTTCACGAATCATATAAAACCCTAATCCTATCTCATTTGTGTGCTGGAAAGGATCAAGCTCATGATCTTTGGCTGCCCATTCATTTAGATTCATGTTTTCTATAGGGTTTTTGTAGTCTAAGTTCATGGTTTTCTCCTCTAATACAGGGGTGACATAGAGGTTAGCATTTATAGGGCTCAAAACATATGGCCTTTGGCTAAAGGCTAAGATTTTATGGTTACTTTCATACCATATCTTGTTCTAAAGAGCAGATGAGATCAATCAGAACACAAAAAGCCCCCCAGTTTGGTTATAAAATCCATTGAGAGGCAAAAGGAAAAGTGAGGTGGTAGATCAAGAACATGTATATCTTTATTGATTGCAAAATTTGGGGATGCATGCAAAGTAAGGGCTAAATTCCTGATTATACCAACAATTTAAATAGAAGACCCATCCAGCTCAACTACACCCCTCTAAGAGTTAGCCTCATAAACTAGACCTAGTTTATCAACTAAGCTCTTAGGCATAATGGAGCTACTTGCACTAGAATCAACCATACAGTTATGCACTATTTTGTCTCCAATAATCAAACTCAAATAAAAAGGAGGTTTTACCTCTTGATTTTTCTACTCATTTTTAACCTCCAAGTTGTTTGCAAGCACAACTTTAGCATTCCCATGATTATTATAAAAAACATAAAGCTTAGCCAAAGCATCCTGCAACAAGCACTTCTGACCCAAAATATGCAATGCATCCAAAACTGACATATTCACACTAGCCTTCTTAAGATGTTCAACAACATTGAAAGAAACAAGACTTACCTTTTTCTGAGTTTTAGTAATAGTAGCATCGCTTCCTTTCTACAAAGGTTGCATTTGTGTGATGGACTGCTCCTTGACAAGTACCTCTTGACCTCTTTGCAGAAATTGCACCTTAAGTTGTGTTGTAGCAGTAAAATTTGATGAAGAAATAGGCTACTTGTCCTTTGTAGGTTGTTGTTGTGAATTTCTAGCTTGTTGCCCCAAATCCATGGCTCTCTTTTTTGATTTAGTGTTGGCTAAAACAAGATAATCTTGTTGATCCTTTCCATTCATGCCACAAAACTCAGAACTCTTCCAATTTGGAAAAGCAACCTCAAAGCTTTCTTGTTGTTCTAGATTTTGACTTGGGGCACTTTTTGAACCAACATAGTTGATCTGGACCATTAAAGCCTGATTTCTCATACCATTCCCACACGTTGACTAGTTATGGGGTTGATTGCATGGGTAGCACCAATCGCACTCTTGGGAAATTTTATTTTGTGGTACAAGTTCCTTTGTTGAACTAGCAGCATTTGGGTTATATGGCTGGAATGGTCTTGGGTTGAAATTTTTTCTTTGGCCTTGATAGTCATTTTGAAAGGTTGGCCTATTAGACTGATTTTATTGATACGAAGCTTGTTATGGCTTCTGTTCTTGGCCAAATTTCTTTTTAATGCTCACGAGATAATTCTCAAAGGTATTTAGTATACTTTTTATCTCTTGAAACTCTTGGTTTTGGGCTGGAGCAGCAATTTATTGGGTTGTGGTCTGATAACCTATTGTTGGAATAGAGGGAACAACAACTAAGGGTGGTAAATATATAGGCGTAGGCAATTGGATTTCAGGAAACAAGGGCATAGGAGGCCTAAGGGAAATTTTTCCATCTTGAATAAGAAAATTTTCTGCCTTGATGGCGATATCCAAAGCATTGGGGTGTGTGTGGCCTCCCATAGATTGGGTCATAACTGAATTTTTTCTATTTAAGGCCTTTAAGAAAAACAAAAAGGAATGATATGGTAAAGGTTTTACCATTACAGGGATTTTGTCCTAGGTTCTCTTGAATTGGTAGTTGAAATTAGCCAAGTGCTCGTATGGATCTCTTTTGATCATGCTCAATTGCTCCAATAAAGATAAATGATTTGACTTATCAACAAAAACCTGGTACATGTCATCACCTAATACATACCATGTTGTGATTGAGTTTGTTGTGAAGCCTCTGAACCATTGCAAAGCTTTTCCCTTAAGCGATGTAGCCAAAAGCCTCAATGCCATGTTCTCTTGAGTGATGTTATGTACTGAACATTGAGTGGTCATGTCGTGAATGTGTCCAATGGTAGTGGATTGGTCTTCTCCAGTAAAGAATGACATGATCTTGAAATCTGTTGTTGGAATATCATCATAATGAGAAATATTTAACAAGTTGGCCCCATTAAAAGGTGTGAAAGAATGTTGTCTCACCATTGGTGGTGTTTGTGATATAGGAACAAGGTTTCCTAGTGATAGGACTGTAGAATTGAAAGTTGGAGGTGTTGATGTTGACCTCCTTGGTGTATCAAATAGTCTTGTTGTTGTTTTGCCTCTCCTTTGCAGTGGGGATAGTTGCAAGTACTCAAATGGTACAAAACTTGATCTTGTTTGTATTTTTCTCATGTGTGGGTTGCACTAAGTCTGCATGCAAAATCAGAACTAGAGTCGCTAGGTATATTCAAAAATTCCTCCAAAAGGATGAATAAAATTATTGAATACACCAAAAATTGATTAAAAAAAAATTGAAACCTCTCTTAAATTAATTTTCAGGGTCCCACCTAGCATGCCAAAAACTGTTATCAAATAGATATGCACCCTATGCTAAATTTTCATAATTTAACTATCTGTTGACACATGGAAACCTTCTTTAGATTTGGGTGATCTTATTGAAGAAGGAATCTCCAGAGTGAGCTAGTTCTCTGAATGATATATTCTACTCTAAATGACTTTCTAAGGTATAGAGTTAGAAAGATAAATGAAATGAAACTATAACTTAAAGTAATTTTTAGGACTTAAAGATGACTTAATGATGACTCTAGTTTTTACCCACAAACAACTCTTAGAAAACAATAGTACTTCACAATCTCTCATGAACACTTAACACATAATTTATTTACATGAAGATTCAAGTTTAAATACAACATGTAGCCTATATTTTATGAACTTTCATAATCAAAACTACAATTTTAGGACATAAAAATTATTTTGTAAACATAAATCACAATATAACATCAAACTAAAACTACAAAAGACACAAAAATAGAGAAAAAAAGAATGTTTTTTTACTCAACTGAAGGAGTATCAAAGTCTAAGTACAAATTTATGCTTACAAAACTCTCTATTTCAATATGAGAGGAAGAAACAATGAATCTGAACTGATAAAAACCTGAATCTGAGCTCAAGAAGAAAGCTTAGAAAAAAGCATCTAAATTTGCTCCAAAATGAGTAACTGAAGTGGAAAACTCTCATGTTTTGCATGTGCATGCTAAAAAGCACTTAAAACTAGGTCTACTTTTCTTTAAAAGAAAAAAAAGCACCTTATCTCCTCACCATGGAACTCAAATCTTCCCAAGAAAAGTCAAACTCTCTTTTGCCTTACAGATTGCTAAAAATAGCAAGAAAGAATAAAACAATTTATAGGATATTGTTTTATCTTCTGCTTTACAAAACATGTAGTTTTAATCTTTTCTCCAATTTGATCTATTTTTTTGTAATAAAGATTAAAAATCTTTGCAAAACAATACCTTATCTCTTCATTACAAATTTGATTTTTCTTAGAAAAAATCATTAAAAAAATTAATAATTTCCATCAATGAATATTTAATTGATTTCTACAAAATCAATTGAAAATAGAGTCTAAGGTATAATTCTTACCTAAGGCATAAATATTATAACACTTACATTTAATTGATTTCATAGAAATCAAACCGTAACATCCCTTAAAAGACTTAAGACTAATGAAACCCTAAGTTATCTCAAAATTTGACCTAGGCATGGAAATCAGCCACCTAAGGAATTAAATCAAGATTGAATTAAAATGAAACATTAAGAAGCCCATAAGTTAGAATTAGGGAAACATTGTAGAACAAAACTCAAAATTCAAACCGTAAATTCATTTCATTTGCACTTGTGACTTTTGGAGAGAAGGTTTTGCTGAGAAAGAGTGTTTCCACCATGTGAGCTAGGTTTTTAGTTTTAAGCTTCGTGATTCTTTAGATTTTTTCCTTTAGCTTGGTCGATACCCCCTCTATGACAATGGTAAGTCGACTCTTTCACAACATTATGGCTTTTATTGTGTTTTGAAAGCAACAAAAGGACTTGAAGGCCACAACTTGTACATCTGGTTTTCTGATTTATATTCATTTCTTATGCTTCCATTCCCATGCTTTATCTTTACTCTCCTTGCTTCCATTGAGTGAACTCGAGCTATGACTTGGAAGCTCTATGAGATCTTGGCTTCCATGTGTATGCTCTTCTATACCCATGAATGGTAAGATATTACTTAATCCTTCACATTTCTTCTATATTTCCTATCAAAACTAACGTTCTTAAAAGCTTATGGATGCAAAAGAAATATTATTATTTTCAAAACAATTATAGACCCTTTGCAGGTCATGCCATGAATGCTCTGATTATGGATTTATCAAGGAAATTGCACTCCACATACTCTTATTTTTCTAATTTTTTCAGATTCAGGTAGAAAACCTAAAAAAGGTTCTCTATTTTCTATGAAATGATGAATTTTCATGAGCTATGAGCTCTCTCCAAACTGCGACCAATACATGCTCAAACTGGGTATTTTGAAGTTATTGTATTTTCACACAATTTCTTTTAAATCTCCATGTATTTGGATCGACCCATTCAGTCTGTTGATGAGGCATTATGTATGCCTATTCAATATCACCATTATGACATGAAACATTTGTTGTACCAGAAAGAACACTTTGAAACATTATGAATCAAAAATGAACAAAAAAATATGGAAGCAAAATGCAAACATTTGTGAGTATTAAATTTTTTTCCAGTATGAAATTGATGCACCTCAATTGTTTCGAGTTCATTGAGTTCATTTTACATTTGAAATTTTCATTTCTTTGCTTCGATCTAATTGTTATGAATTAATAACGAACTTGATTTATCTTTATTTAAATCTATTTCGCTCCTTGTGAATGGCTCAAATGTGCATGATAAATGTACCTCCTTACTCAGCCCACTTGTAAGTTTAAGGGGTTGCATGTTGAGCTCTACCCTTGTGGGAGCCCGTTTTATTCCACATTCTTTTATGTCTTTATAAGATTATCAACTACATGAATTTTCCTATACCTACACAGGAAACAAACAATGTTAGCAAAAAATATATATTATTATGATGTTTCTTTCTTTTCTCTATTTATCTCCCATTTTCTCAACTGTTTCAATGTATTGTTAACAGAATTTTGCATTATTGTTGGTGGTTCATTTAGGGATGTTCATAATCAGAGCTGTAACAACTATCTTCTTCTCTTATAGGTCGATTGGAGCTTGAGGACAAAGATGGTGCAACATTCCTACATCGACCAACAACAACAAGAAATGATGATTTTGTCCATGCTTGTGTGCTTTCTTTTCCTCCATCCTCAATAGTGTAGAATGCTCCTTATGATGCATTATGACAGTTACTTCCATGAATTGTGTGGATTCTTTAATTTCTCTTTCTTCTTTTCATTTTGAAAAGAAATGCATCAAAATACAAAAATGTACAATCATTTGTATTCTTGCAATCAAATAAAATATAATTGTAATATAACAATATTGTGAAATAATGAAAACAATTGAAATGCTTGATTATTTGTATGTTTAGTTTTATAATTCATTTCACTTGCAAAGCACTGAACAATAACTTATTAAACTCAATTCACTTAAGCAATGCATAACTTATACTTGATAAATGTAATGCAAACAACACTTAATGCACATGTAGAAAATGACTGAACTTTCACTTTAAGATATAAAAAATAAATCAGCTCTACCAATTGAGTTGTAGTGAGAATTGATAACACCTACATCACTATGTTTTTGTATTTTTGATGCTTGAATGTTTAATGGAAAAGAAAAATGTCGATGTATATGATGATGCTAGGATTGATAATGCAATTCTAATGTAATGCTATGAAAAATAATGAAATCTACTACAATACTAAAGTGATCCAATGTAAAAGCTCCATGATGACTATGCTATATGAAAATGAAAACTCTCAATTTCTCTCAATTCCCCTAACATAAGTTTATGATCCAATTCCCCTTTTAAAAGTTGTAGAATTTCCTTTTATTTATAGATTTTTCCAAGCTTGGGATGAGGTGGTAGAGATGGATGATCGAGATCATGATCCTGCTATATCAATGGTTGAGCACAAAGAGGTTAAAGTAATTTATGGAGGTTGCTCCATTTGGAAGAGAAAATCTTCCAAGTGTCAAAGAGCATCAATTGAAAGAAGGAGCCATGTGTCTGCTAGGAAGTTGGGAGGTTGGAGTGAATAATCCAAATTTAAAAATTAGGAATAAATGAAATTTATCACATGTGATGAGGTGGAGGATGAGTTGGAAGTATTGAGGAGATTATGGAGAAATGTGATAAATTTTAATTAAAAATTCAAATTTAAATAAAGGAAACCAACTAAATGACAAATTATTTAAATTTGTGCATTTAATTAATTTAAGAGGAAATTTTTATTTTTTTTAATAAAAGAATTAAGGGATGAACCATATAAATAAATTTATCAATTTATTTATATAAGTAGAAGAATTAGGATTTAGTAATTAAATAAAAAGTATTTAATTAATTTGTGCTCCGAACTATTTTTATGTGTATACACTAAGCATCAAGGTCTTGATTATTCAACAAATAAGGGAGCTAAACAGATCAAGGATACCTCCATAATATTTGGAGCAACTTTATCTAATACAAGCATCAACATAGACAACATGAAGAGTCCTTATGGTGAAACTGTTACCAATACTAAAAATAGCCATGTCATGAATCATCATCCACATAAATTACCATCCTCTAATTGCGACCAACAACAAAATAAAAAGCTATATAAAAGAAAGGAACAAGTCATTGAAGTAAAATAATTAACAAAGAAAAATGGACAAGAAAATTATAAATGGATAGAAAAGAAATAGCAAGAAAATCATCCCTATCAAACTCCATTAGTCAAAGAAACTATGGGGCGAAATCAAAAGGGAAGTTCATCCATCAAATATGTCCAAAAATGAAAAAGAAAGATTCAAGAGAAACTTACAAGGTATATCAACACACTGGTCTAAATCAAATCTCCATATCCACCCATCATTTCTCATCATCCCAAGTTTGGAGAATCAAAAGTTTGAAATTGTCGACCAATATATCTAAATATCATATCCCTCAATGAATTTTACCATCCATGATATCTAAATCTCACATTGACCATGTGTTGGCAGAAAATATTTATCATAAGGACTCTAAGGGAACTCTATTGCGATGTGCACACCAAGGTAAGATGAAAACCTGGTAAACAAGCATCTTGTGTGCTATCCAAAAAATAAAGAAAAAAAGTCAAGAGACAAATCATCCTCTAGTGAAAGTCACTATGGTGGCGCTTTGGACAAGTACCATGATGAAAACCTGGAAAAAATGTGTTATGTGTAGAATCAAGCATCTATGTGCACCATTTTAGGTAGAAGCATCTCAACTTATCCATAATGAACCCAAGCCATTGTTTCCAAAATCCAACATATCTTGATCTTGACAAATGTTTGATCTACATTTTACACTTTCTTATGGAAAACATCTTGACATGGTTCATTATCATTTATCCTATCCTATCCAACATTATTTGAGCCATAAGGCATTGTCTAAAGGGAATACTCTATCCAAATATATTATCCTATCATAAGATAATCCATCACTTACATTGCTAGACACTATGAAAAAATTCTTGCATCTTGCTTCAGAATAAATCTTGATCTATGTCTTCTAGCTCATGTTGTGATCTAAGCATTCATCCCAACAACAAGGTGTACCACCAACGCACTCCTAAGGTAACCTTCAAAGATGATGAAAACATGGAGTATTCCTTCACTCAAAAATTCTAAGATATAAATAGTTTCTTGAACCCTATGGCTAGTTCAAGTAAGATTTTTTGCAACATATCCTCTAGAAAAATAAAGTGAGGTATCAATGCAATTTTCCAACATCTTACACCCCAGGAAAGAGGGAATGTATTCCCGCCAATGCACTATCAGAGTAACCTTAAAAATAATTTGTCCCATCAACAATTTATCCCACCAATGCAATATTAGGGTAACCTTCAAAACAAATCATCCCAACAAGGTGTACCACCAATGCACTACCAAGGTAACCTTCAAAGATGACAACATGGATTATTCCTTTACTTAACACATCTAAGATATCAACAGTTGCTTGAACCTCATAGCCAGTTCAAGTAAGCTTTTCCACAACATATACTCTTGAAAAAAAAGTGAAGTATCAATCCAAGTTTTCAACATCTAAAATCCCAAGTAAAAGGGTTAAAAAAAAAGAGGAAAAAAAGGAAAAAAAAAAACAAGAAAAATAGTAAAGAGAAATAGACTATTCTTTGAGTGAAAACCACTTTGTGGCACTCCTAGAAAAGGAACCATAGTGAAAAATTGGTAAATAGACACTATGCATGAATAAAACATACATTATTATCTATGAACACTTTTTCACAGCATCCACATATCCATTTCATGAATCATGTGTCCAATCGTGGCTTGTCACTAATTAGGGTAAGTCATTTTATTGGGGCCAACTTCCCAATGCTAGTTGTGATTTAGATTCGGTAAAATTTGATCAAGGTCATAAAACAACAAAATTAAAAAACACTATAAAACAACAAAAGTCAAAAATGCTACAAAACAACAAACATCTAAAATATGTGAAAAAATCAAAATAGAACAACATCATTGGGTTATTCCTTCACTCAAACAGTCTAAGATATCAAATTTTTTTTGAACCTCATAGCTAGTTCAAGAAATTTCCCACAACACATCCTCTAGACACAAAAATAGGGTATCAACCCATGCTATTGATGTTGTTTACCCAAAAATGGTTCATTCTTTTGATCCCAATAGTCAAACTATGTGGTCTCTTTATGTACAACATAGGCAAGGATTTTTAGTTCCCGAGACCCTAGGTCAGCCCCCTTAGGTTTCCCACATGCTTTATTTCAACTTAATCAAAAAATGGAAAGTCCAAACAAATTAAAAATATACAAAATCCATAAACATTCACAAAATAGAAAAGGTCAAATCAAGTGAACTATGAGCCTTTGCATGGACAACATAGGCAAGGCTTGTATTTGATGAGCCTCAAAGGCCCTAGGTTAGTTCCTTGGAAAAATAAAACAAAAAGAAAAATAAGCATCATAAAAACTTAGAAAAAAAATAAAAGGCCTGTCCTATCATCAACATCCACAATAAATAAGTTCTCCCAATCACATTTTGACAAAAAAAATGAAAAAACAAAGAAAACATCAACAATTAGAACTTTCAAGAAAAAAAATCACATAAGAGTTGACTATAAAAAGACAACAAAAAATGCCAAAGTATCAACTACCTATATTTGTAAACAAGTACCAACAACATCCTGAGATATTCCTTAATGGATCTATTCCTACGATAAACAACACATAATAGCCCCATCCCCAACATATATGGAAAGTGATACTACAACTTTGTGTTTATCTTTTTTGGTCTTGCTTTTGTGATTTATTTTATTGTCTCATTCCCAAGATATCTCAAGGATTCCCATAAGGATTTAGAGAAGAAGGAATGGGGCAATTGAGTGTCATTTTGATTTGTTGTTTGTAATATATGTTTGTAATATTAGCATGGTCAATACTTGATTTATTGAGTATGTAAGTTGTATTAAAATAGTTCATGAAGTAGTTACATGTTAGGTGTTCTATACCTCTCTATGTGACTGGTCTGAAACATTTTTCATGCAATCCCCCTATATTTTAAACAAAGTTTCCATATGTCTGGTAGGCACAAAGATACTCTTTATTTGTAGAGTCAAAGTAGATGTAATAGATATAAATTTACCTTGGTAATTCATACCCTAGTGCATCGTATCTATTTTCTACATCAAACATGATTGTTCAAACAATGAAGTCTCTAAAGTGAAGAAAATTCACACCATCAATTAACATCATAAATTCTATCCATTATCATATTTCTACTAACTAACAAACATCATCATATTTCTTATAATTAACATCATTTCTCTATCTATCTTCATATTTCTTCTAATTAACATTCATCCTATGTAGAGCATCATTAGAACCATATCCATTCTACATCGATAAATGTTATCAATATATCATGATGATAATAAAATAATTTAAAAAAATCATGTAGCATGTATGGGGCATTCATCTATCAACATCCACCACATTATTAAATGAGACGAAGTATGATTCCTTCATCTATATCACCATCACATAAACATACAATGAAGCTGAATCGAAGAAGGTATATCTCATATATATCATCATCACAAAGGAATATGCCATAAGTACATCTACAGTGCCACAAGTGTGATAGGAAATTATAAAATCATAACATATATATGAGGTCTCGAATAAACCAATGAATATATATAACACACATGTCTATAAAATTCCTCTGCACCATGAAACATCATAAAGATAGGGTCCCAAAAATGGCAAGACCCCAAAATGCAATCCCACTACATCAAGAAAGTCCCACTCCAATGCACCGAAATGGGCAATCACATCAAAAAAGTGGTGAGGATGTCTCTCTCTCTCATCATAAGTGGTCAAAGATTCGCCTGCAAAATATATAAACCAAGATGTTAGGGTTTCGCTCTAAACCTGCAAGAAACACAAGACGACATGTGCTAGGTGACTAATGAGATTTTTAATGACAAATAGACACAAGCTAGGGTTTTCAACACAAGCATGGTGACAAACGACATGTTTAATAGTAAATGAACAAAAAATAGGGTTTCACACTAAACAAGAAAAGAAACACAAAATGACACATGCTAGGTGAAAAATGACATGTTTAACAGTAAAGGGATAGAAGCTAGGGTTTAAAACAAAGGCATGGTAACAAAATGATGCTTAAATGGAAAACAAACACAAACTAGGGTTTCACTCTAAACAAGTGAAGCAACATAAAATGACACTTTCTAGGTAACAAATAATAGTTGAACACAATACAGGGTTTAAGAACACAAACATGATGATAAACAACATTCATGATGGTAAACAAACACATGCTAGGGTTTAGAACAAAGCTAAGACAAAAATGACAAACTGAGAGTCAATTACCAAGTCCTGTAACAAATGCTCAATAGAAGCTAGACAAAAGCACCATTCGAAGACAAAAGTGTAGTTTTAGGATAATTACACAAAAATTTGGGCGCAGTTTCCTAACAAGTGCATAGTTTTAGGACAATTGTGTATTTTTTAGACAACTACACAGTTTCTAAACAACTGCTCAAATCAAATGAACCAGTTTTAAACAAATGCATAGTTTTTGGACAAAAGCACCAAAAACACTTGACAAATGCGTCAAAACTAAGAAAAATGTGCCAAAACCTCAAAACCAATGCATTTTTCTGACAAAACTTCACACACTCAAATCGAGAACAAAAAAAAGACAAAAGAAAAGGGAAAGAAGGTACATATTGGTCCACCAATGCCTGAAGGCCATCTATACTCTCGAACAAGCTTGGAACAATGTGGGGCAACCTTGAATCTTGGCATTCTCCCTCAACAACTAACAAAATGTGGAATCTAGAGACAAGAATTAGCAAAAGGAATAAAACAAAAATGAACTAATTCAAAGAAAAAATTCCTATATAAAAACCTCAAGGAAACCCTAATTTCATCTAAGAAACTCTAAATACACTTGGGGATCTTGCTACTTTCAAATTAGAAGCTCTTAACAAAAAATGATACACATATTGATATAACATTTCATCTAAAAACATCAAAAAAACAATACAATAGTGTCAAGAGCCTAACTAGAGCTTAAAGTTTTCAGTCAATCTCTTAAGGGGGTAGCATAGAATCTTACCATCATTTCCACCAAACACTAGGGCATAGTGGGCATAATTTTTTTTCAAAAAACTTGATCTCAAATATAGAATCTTTGAAACAAAACAACCAATACTTTGTATCAAAGAGGTGAAAAATGTAGACATGTAAAATTGTCTTGACACCTATACCACACATCAAAAAACCTCAAACAACATCAAACAATATGAAACATCATCTCCGATCACCTCAAAATGACTTGGAATTATCCCATAATGCCTCAGAATAACTCGAAATCATCTCGAAATGCCTCAAAATGACTTAGAATCATCTTGTAATGCCTTAGAATAACTTAGAATCATCCCATAACACCTCAAAATGACTTGGAATCATCTTGGAATGCCTCAGAATGACTAGGAATCATTCTGTAACACCCAAAATGACTCAAAATCATCTTGTAATTCCTCAAAATGAATTGGAATCATCTTGTAACACTTTGGAATGACTTAGAATCATCTCGTAACACTTCAGAATGACTTAGAATCATCCCTTAACACCTCAAAATGACTTGGAATCATCCCATAACACTTCAAAATAACTTTGAATCATCTTGTAACATCTCATAATAACTTAGAATCATCTTTTAATGTCTTGAATCACCCCAAAATAGCTTGGAATCATCCCGTAATGTCTCAGATCATCTCAGATCATTTTGTAATCATTGTGAAACATCTTGGAGTTATCTTGTAATGTCTTAGACCATCTCAGAATCATACCACATCACATCACATCAAAACAACATCAAAAACCCTAATTCCTCTATTAATTAAATAATACAACATTATTTAATTAATTCACTTTTTCAACATTTCAGATAAATTGAATAAATTTCATTTATTTAATAAGGTACTAAAAACCCTAATTCCTCTATTGATTAAAAAAACAAAATTATTTAATTAATTCACTTCTTTATCACTTCAGACAAATTAAATAAATTTCATTTATTTAACAAGCTCCCAAAATCCCTAATTATGTTATTAATTAAATAAAACAACATTATTTGATTAATTCATATTTTATCATTTTGACCAATTAAATAAATCATATTTATTTAATAAAGTCCTATCTCAACTTATTTTGTCCTAATTGATTAAATAATTTCAATTATTTAATTACATCGCTAAATCACATTATTCCTCTAACTGGATTAAATTATTAAAAAATAATTTAATTACAACACTTTCCCTCCAAAAATTTGAATAATTAAATCAAACTATTCAAATAAATTATGCAAAAAATAAATCAAACTAATGCAACTTTGTTTGCAAAAGTCAAACTTGATTTACACATTCAATTCTAAAAAGGAATTAATTAATTAAATCAATTAATTCATATTCCTCACCCACTTTCCGATTGAGAAAATTGTGATTGTTGACTAAGCAATCTAATTTGTTAACTAAAACATCACATTCCTAACTAAGCCATCACAAACTTGACCGATCAATCTATTATGTTAACTTATCAATCACATCCTTGACTTTCCAATCTATTTCCTAATCACACAAATTGTGCAATCCACTTTGCATAATTATCTCATGTCTAAATCCTCTCAACACACTCTAACTACTGATCTGGATATTCTTCAAAATGATCTTGATCGCCCATTTCAAATCATATTTTCTATATAACAAACCCCTTTCCTCACAAACAAGGATTGGGAGAATTAACATACATTGAGCAATGAAGTGTTGTCAAGATCATCCTTGAGAGAGTTTCATCCATTTTCTTTGATCAACAAAACACAACAAGCATTCATCCACACTTTGCACACAAACTTTGCAGGCTTCTCTATGATAAGAACAATCCAACATCAAGCGAATACACTCTGCTACAGTAACAACTATCTTTAGTTCTCATTTGGTAATTAGTAGGTTCATTATTATTCTTACAATAGGATAGTTTCAATTTCATATGTGTAGGAGTTTCTAGATTTTAGATTTAAGCTTTTCGGTTGCATATTATATTTCTTTGTTAGATTTCTTCCATTCCCTTCTTGGATCAATATTCTAACATCCATCTTCCCCTTCACACATTCTAACATATATACAAGGTCTTGAATAGACCAATGAATAAATATAACACACATGTCTACAAAATGCCTCTGCACCATGAAACAACATGAAGATTAAGTCCCAAAAATGGAAAGACCCCAAAATGCAATTCTAGTGCATCAAGAATGTCCCAGTCCAACACGTCAATCTGGGAAATCGCATCAAACAAGTGACAAGGACGTCTCTCTCTTGTCATAAGCGGACGAAGATTCACCTACAAAAGATATAAACAAAGATGTTAGGGTTTCACTATAAACATGCAAGAACCATAAAACGACACATACTAGGTGACAAATGACATGTTTAATGGTAAACATACACAAGCTAGGGTTTTGAACACAAGCATGGAGACAAATGACATGTTTAATGGTAAATGAACAGAAGCTATGGTTTCACACTAAACAGGAAAAGAAACACAAAATGACACATGTTAGGTGACAAACAACATGTTTAATGGTAAATAGATACAAGCTAGAGTTTACAAGACAGGCATGGTAACAAAACAATGCTTAAACAAAAAACAAACACAAACTAGGGTTTCACTCTAAACAACTGAAGCAACATAAAATGACACTTACTAGGTAAAAAATGAAAATTGAGACGATAAACGAACACAAGCAAGGGTTTTAGAGCACAAACATTATGATAAATGACATTCATGATGGTAAACAGACACATGCTAGGTTTTAGAACAAATCTAAGACAAAAATTATGGATAGAGAGTCAATTACTAGGTTCTGAAACAAATTCTCAACAAAAGCCAGACAAAAGCACCATTTCAGAACAAAAGCATAGCTTTAGGACAATCGCACAAAAATTTGGGTGCAGTTTCCTGACAAGTACGTATTTTTAGGACAACTGCACAATTTTTAGACAATTGCATAGTTTTCAAACAACTATGCAATTTCTAAACAACTGCTCAAAAAAATGCACTAATTTTGAACAAATGTGCGGTTTTTGGATAGAAAAATAAAAAATGCCTAAAAAATGCACCAAAACTGAGACAAATGCACCAAAACCTCAAAATTGGTGCATTTGTCTAACAGAACTTCACACATGCAAATTGAGAACAAAAATAAGACAAAAGTGAGGGGTGAGAAGGTACATATTGGGCCACTGATGCCTGAAGGTCATCTATACTCTTGAACAAGCTTAGAATGATGTGGGGCAACCTTGAATCTCGACATTCTTCCTCAACAACTAACATAATGTAGAATCAAGAGACAAGAATTACTAAGAGGAACAAAACACAAATGAACTAATTCAAAGACAAAATGCCTATATAAACACCTCAAGAAAACCCTAATTTCATCTAAGAAACCCTAAATATACTTGAGGAATCTTCCTACTTTGAAATTAGAAGTTCTGAATGAAAAATGATGCACATATTGATATAAAATTTCATCTAAAAACATCGAAACAACAATACAATAGTGTCAAGAGCCTGACCTCAAAACTTAAATTTTTTGATCAACCTCTTGAGGGGGCAACATAGAATCTTACCATCATTTCCACTAAACACTGGAGCCTAGTGGAGGATATTTTTTTTTCAAAAAACTTGATCTCAAAAATAGAATCTTTCAAACAAAGCAACCGATACTTAGTATCAAAGAGGGGCAAAATGTAGACATGTAAAACTGACTTGACACCTATCACACACATCGAACAACATCGAACAACACTGAACAACATCAAATAGCCTTAAAAAATGTCAAACAATATGGAACATCATTTCCAATCACCTCAGAATAACTTAGAATCATCTTGTAATGCCTCAGAATAACTCAAAATCATCTCTAATGCCTCAAAATGACTCAAAATCATCCCATAATGCCTTAGAATGACTCAAAATCATCCTGTAACATCTCAAAATGACTTATAATTATCCTGTAATGCCTTGAAATAACTTGGAATCATTCTGTTACATGTCAAAATGACTCAGAATCATCCTATAATGCCTCAAAATGACTTGGAATAATCTTGCAATGCCTTGGAATGACTTAGAATCATCTCATAACGCCTCAAAATCACTCAAAATCTCTTGTAACACTTTGGAATGACTCGAAATCATCACGTAATACCTTGAAATGACTCAAAATCATTTCATAATGCTTCAGAATGACTCAAAATCATCCTATAACATCTCATAATAACTCGAAATCATCTTGTAATGTCTTGAATAATCTCAAAATTACCCCAAAACTGCTCGAAATCATCTCCTAATGTTTCATATCATCTTGTAATCACTTTGAAACATCTCAAAATTATCCCGTAATGTCTCAGATAATCTCAGAATCATACCACAATGTTCCCACATTGTACATCGCATCACATCAAAATGCATCAAAAACACTAATTCCTCTATTAATTAAATAATACATTATTTAATTAATTCACTTTTTCAACATTTCAGATAAATTGAATAAATTTCATTTATTTAATAAGTTCTTAAAAACCCTAATTCCTCTATTGATTAAATGAAACAACATTATTTAATTAATTCACTTATTTATCACCTCAAACAAAGTCCCAAAATCCCTAATTCCTCTATTGATTAAATAAAACTATATTATTTGATTAATTCATATTCCATCATTTTGACCAATTAAATAAATCATATTTATTTAATAAAGTCCTATCTCAACTTATTTCATCCTGATTGATTAAATAATTCCAATGATTTGATTGTGTTGCTAAATCACCTTATTCCTCTAAGTGGATTAAATTATTAAACAATAATTTAATTACAACACTTTCCCTCCAAAAATTTGAATAATTAAATCAAACTATTCAAATTAATTATCCAAAAAATCAAATCAAACTAATGCAACTTTGTTTGCAAAAGTCAAACTTGATTTGCACATTCAACTCTAAGAAGGAATTAATTAATTAAATCAATTAATTCATATTCCTCACCCACTTTTTGATTGAGAAAGTTATGATTGTTGACTAAGAAATCTAATTTGTTAACTAATCAATCTATTATGTTAACTAAACAATCTATTTTGTTAACTAAAACATCGCATTCCTAACTAAGCCATCACAAACTTGACTGATCAATCTATTATGTTAATTGAGCAATCACTTGCTTGACTGGCCAATCTATTTCCCAATCACATAAATTGTGCAATCCACTTTGCATAATTATCTCATGTCTAAATCCTCTCAACACACTCTGATTGTTGATCTAGATATTCCTCAAAATGATCTTGATATTCCATTTCAAATCATCTTTTCTATATAACAAACCCATTTCCTCCTCACAAATAAGGATCAAAGAATTAACATACATTGAGCAATGAAGTGTTGTCAAGATCATCCTTGAGAGAGCTTCATCCATTGTCTTCAATCAACCAAACATGACAAGAATTCATCCACACTTTGCACACAAAATTTTGAGGCTTCATTGTCATAAGAACAATCCAACATCAAGCAAATACACTCCGCTATGAGATGGTAAAATCTATCTTTTATTCTCATTTGGTAGTTAGTAGGTTCATTATCATGCTTACAATAGGATAGTTTCAATTTAGTATTTATAGGAGTTTCTAGATTTTAGATTTAATATTTTTGGTTGTACATTAGATTTCTTTGTCAGATTGCTTATATTTCCTTCTTGGATCATTAATCTAATGACCATCTTCCCCCTCACATAGTTCCTTTATCTCTTTGACACACCACACAACTCTCCACAAACCTTTTAACATCCATATGAATTATTGGCCAATGATAGAAGCTTTTGACCTGATCCAAGGTCTTTTCATATCCAAAATGTCCACTCAAACTACCACAATGCTTCTCTCTAATCAAACTCTCCCTCATAGAGCACTTAGGTACACACAACTAAGTACCTTTGAACAATAAACCATATTGCAATACAAAATCAAAATATTCACTGCGGAAAACTCCTTGTGACTGATTACAAATAGGAAAAACATCTTTAAAGTCATCATCATCTTGATACACACCTTTCAATGCATCTACTACTACACTTTGTAGTTTAATCTCTTGAACCAAAATTTATCTCCTACTTAGAGCATCAACAACCTTATTTTCTTGACCTTTCTTATGCTTTATTGTAAATGTATATGCGTACAAATATTTCATCCATGTTAAGTGCCTATGACTCAATTATCCTTGACTTTTCAAAAATCTTAAAGCATGATTGTCCGTAAATACTACAAATTCCTTTGGTAAGAGGTAATGCCGCCACTTATTAATGGATTTTTCCATTGCATAGATTTCAAGGTCATGAGAGGATTATTTCCTTTTAGACTCATTGAGTTTCTCAATGAAAAATTCCACTAGTCTCCCTTCTTGACACAAAACTGTACCTATGGATTACCGGCTTGCATCACTTTCAATTGTGAACAACTTGCTAAAGTCAGTGAGTGTAAGAATAGGTTGCTTAGCCACTCTAGTCTATAGGTATTTAAATCTTTTATCTTCCTCATCAATCCATTGAAACTTACTCTTCTTCTCACCCTTAACGGTATCAATGATTGGTGCACAAATATGGCTAAAGTTCTTAATGAACTTCTTATAGAAACTAGCTAAGTCATGAAAGCTCCTTACATCTATTGCTGCTTTAGTTGGTCAACTGAGTATGGCTTCAAATTTTGTGGGGTCCATCTTCAAGGCTCCTTCTGCAATAAAAAAATCCAAGATAAACAAGTTCCTTTGTCATAAACTCACACTTCTTAAAATTGATCATTAGCTTCTCCTCATTCAACTTCCTCAACACCATATCCAAGTGCTCCTCTTTTGTTCTACTATATACAAGGATATCATATAAGTACACCAACACAAATTTTCCTATGAAGTGTTTTAGGACCTCATTTATCAGCCTCATGAATGTACTTGGGGCATTAGATAACCCAAATGGCATCACTAACCATTCATATAAACCCTCATTGGTTTTGAAGGCGGTCTTCCACTCATCTCCTTTCCATATTTTTATTTGATGGTATCCACTTTTTAAATCAATTTTTGAAAAGTAACAAGCTCTTGATAAACAATCCATTAAGACTTCCATCTAGGGCATAGGAAACCTATATCTAGAAGTGATCTTATTTATTGCCCTTAATTTAGTACAAAGTATCCAATCTCCATCCTTTTTAGGTGCCAAGATAGTAGGCACAAAAAAAGGTTTCAATCTCTCCCTTATTAGACCCTTATCTTATAGCTCTTAAATCTTCTTTTTGATCTCCCCATTTTATCTAGGGGTCATCTTGTATGTTTCTTTGTTTGGAAGATTTGCACCCGATATAAGATCAATGTGATGACTCACATCTCTAATAGATGGCAAATAATTTGGTAACTCCTTCACCACTATGTCTTCATACATATCCAATAGGACCTACACCTCCCTCGGTACCTCTTTTCCATCTACTACTACATTTGAGATAAGCTTACCAGCAATGGCATAACCAATGTCCTCCGCTAGGTCTTTCGAAAACTCCTCCTTAACTATCATCACACTTCATCCTTCATGAACAATACCATTATATTCTTGCAGAGGTGTAAGAGTGTATGATACCCCATCCTTCTCAATTACACACACATTCTTGTGCCCATCATGCTTGGCCTTTCTATCAAATTTCCAAGGCCTTCCAAGGAGTAGATGGCACACATCCATTAGAACAAGCAATTGTTTCCCTTTACTTAGCCATGAGATCTTATAAAGATTTGGGTGATGATTCCTCCTAATTTTAAGTGTTTCCACCATTTCTAATTAAACTATGTTATTTGTTGAACCAGAATCAACTATTATTTTGCATACCTTTCCCTGGGATTTACATGTTGTATGAAACAAATCTTTTCTTTGAGGGGGTTCCTTGATGGTGGGTACCTTTATTAATTTCCTCCTAATCATTAAGGACTCTCCCACCTCTGTAGTAGCATGTATGGATTGTTTTTTTACACTTTCTACATTCTCCTCTTACACTAGTTGATTCCTCCTCTCTCCACCATGAGAACTTGCACTTGGTTTATCTAGGCACTTCCATGTAGGATATCCAAATTGGTTGTAGTTATAGCACCTTCCAGAGAAGGTATTATACCTTATTCCTTGACCATTGAACCTGCCTCTTCCATTTGGTCTTCTTCCTCTAAAACTTCCTCTTGATTCACCACTTGATTCTTGGTTTTCACTTTTTTCACCTTGGTCTCTTTGTGATCCTCTTCCACTGAAGGTTCCTCTACCTCTTGATTGTTTTTCTTGTCTCCTCCTTATCTTTTCCTCTGCCTTAGTGGCCATTTTAAAGCACTCTTCTATTGTCCTAGGCATAGTGAGACTTATCTCATCTTGAATATTGGATCTCAAACCGTTCAAATACCTTTCTACTTTCTCCTTTTCATTTTCAAAGTGTCTAGACCTTATGGTCAGCTTGTGGAACTCCTCAATATATACTGCCACATCCAATTATTTTTGTCTTAAATTTTGTAACCTCCTAGAAACTTGGATCTCATAATCTACTGAAAGGAATTGGATTTTCAACTTATCCACCATCCTATCCCATGAACCAATCTTTGGCTTAAATTTCTTTCCCCTCTCCTCTTGGATATAGTTCCACCATGTCAATGTTGTTCCCTTCAGCTTGGTTTTGGAAAAGTTGACCTTCTTATCATCTTCCACCTCCTTGTATTCAAAATAGTTGTCTAAGGCATCTATCCACTTAATTACCTCTTCACCATTCATCTTACCACCATACATGGGTAGTTACATCTTCACTTCATGATTCTCTCCCTTTGCAGGCTTGAGCACCTTTAGAAATTTTTTTACTTTGGGATCCAACTCCTTTTGTGGTCCTTGTATGGGGTTCTCACATTCCCCCTCTTCCTCATCTTCAAGGTCACTATCATATGAAGTACCTTGTCCTCTTCTCTCTTTTATTTCTAGTTCTTCCATCCTCGCTAACGTAGCTTCTTGAGACTCTCTTAGGGCCTTAATCTCTCTAGCAATAGCTGGACCACCTTTTGGAGGAATTTCGAATGCTCTACCTTGCAATTTATTTTCTTCAAACTCAATTCCTTATCTCCAAATAATATAAAGATTATGATTTGATACCACCTAATGTAGATAAAGGGTGGATTAATCTTTAGGGGAATCAACTAAGCACCAATCAATCACAATCTTATCCCCAAGACTCCTTCAATGGTGACTTTCAATAACTAGCTTTGCCTAGCACCAATGGTTCCAAAATGATGTAAATAGGCATATATTTTAGATAAGGCCATCTTACCTTGAAACCTAGGCCTTTTAAAATACCCATTAGGACATATTCCAACATATCTTCTCAAAGACATGGGTTTTTTTAGAGAAAAAGAGTCAAAATAGGTCTACTACACCTAGAATTAGGCAAATTTTGGTCACTTTTACTAAACAAGAACTAAGAAACCTTCTTTCCCACTACTAAAATCTACACAAAAACTTTATAATAGTCTTATAGGGTCACATTCACTAGGTCTTGGATTTGGAACACACCATCTATTTGTTGTTCCTCACTTTCCTTACTCTACCTAGCCTAACACATGAAGATGTTAGGCTAGTGCTTGATCAATACTACCATGAAACTCCATAGCCTACTCCCTAAACCTATTGAAAATCAAAAAAACACCTAAAACTACCATTCTACGAGATCTAACAAATTTACAACAGTGGAATGGCCTAAATCTCACATTTTGTTCACCAAACCCTTAAAATGGAGGGTTTCAAAGTGGTAGTGAAAGAAAATATTCAAAAAACCTTAAATTTTAATGAAAATGCACCACATAGGAACCAAATTAAATCTAGGAATATTTATAAGTATTTCCAATATGTTTTAATTCATGACTAAGCAATATGGATCCATATAGGGTGACTAAACTTAGAAATTTAAAATAAAACCAAGAAAATAGAGCTTCTCCTTCACTTTTTATCTTTCCAAAAGTTACAAACACCATGCCTCGAGGTAAAAGAGACTAATAGTATCAAATGAAACATCATAAAATTAGTTATAATCAATATTTCTATAGGTGACCATTCATCTTCCAAAAACATGCAAAAATGACAAGTTGCAAAAGGAACTTTTTGCAACTTTTACCAACTTCTTGAACTAACACCTAAACTGATCCTAAATGATTCTAATATGCCAAATAGGTCTTATTGTAGACCTTATTACAATAATATATGATCAAACACTCAAAAAAATATTGTACACACCTAACATGCATTACTAACGCCAATATGTCCAAGGTGCCCTACGCCATTTACTTAATCATGCAAGATTCTCCCACAATAAATAGAATTACTACTCCTTTCCATGCCATAGTTGTAGTTTCACACAATAATAACTACCATGTATGGGGGTATAAACTAAGATTTATGCAATAATATTTCATATAACAAGGACCAATGCATCATCATCCATTTTTGGCTCATCTTTTTCCCTACACTTGGGGAGCAAGGAGTTAGGTAGCCTTGTGTTAGGCACATTCCAAGTATAGCAAGGGATCCCTTTCTATCTCCTTAAAATGTTAGTGTAGTAAGTACACTAAAATTTAAAGGGGGGAATATAGTCCCCCACTCTTTGTTTGTATAGGAAATGGTACATTTTTAGTGATGATAGCATACATCTCCTAGGAAGTGTGGCCTTCTCAATCTATGTTGTGCCTCATTTATGGTGATATTGGGCTTGATATACCCTAAGTGTGTGACATTAATTAGCATATGATGTTCCCCTTGGTGGTAATACTATAAATAGTGTTCCCTAAGGTGTGAGTCCTTTATTCCATGACTTGTATTCTCTTAGTGGTGATGTCATGTGTGATATTTCCTAAGGTGTGACCCTTCATGTATTGATCAATGCCCCTTTTTGTTATTTTGTAAATCACCTTTTGTGGTGGCATTGTTTATACCACCCCTTGAGGTTTTTTCCTTATATTATGTTCCTTCATGGGGGATTTTATTCACCTTCATAGGTGATTTTTCCTTTTTTGCGCCTTCCTACAAGAATGTTTATCATTTCTATACCTTTGTAGTTGATTTTGTTATGTGCCTTCATAGGTGAGGTTTTGGTAAGATAGTTCATGGATTCAACATAATAGAGCTTGTTGGGTTGTGAACCTGAGAACCCTTATTAATATTTCTGCCAAGCATAACATAACTTTCTTGATAGTAAAGCTATGTGTTTCATGATCTTCTAGAATAATGAAGCTTGCTAGCCTTGTGGAACCCCCTTTTTATTAACATGGTCATTGAGCATAGCACAACTGGTTTGAAAATAGAGCTATGTGTTTCATGAGTCTCTAGCATAACACAATATGCTAGTCTTATGGAATCCCCTTGTTAGTAGCATGGCCACAAAGCAAAATGCAACTTTCTTGACACTAGAGCTATGTGTTTCATGAGTGTTTAGCATAATGTATCTTTCTAGCCTTATTGAACCCATCATATTGTATGGACACCTAGCATAATGCAACTTGCTAGATTGTAGATCCATATAGTTCATGATTGATTTGGCACAACATAGCTTTCTAGTCCTCATGAGGGTGTTCATTTTCCTAAAATTCATTTGATGGATGATGTTTTTTATTTGAGAAATTTTAAGAATGAGGTCACTTTTCCTTACAAACTCAATTTTTTTTATGTACTAACCTTGTGTTTTGTGTTTGCGTTTATGTTCATATCATGTTATGTTGTATCATATATTGTATAATTTATTGTGTTGCGTTATTTTCATGTATGCTTGTGTATGTTGTCTTGTTGCATTACATATATACACATGTTCCTTTATTCTTATGTTGGTTTTCTATGAGATCTAGGATCCTGGGTACTTATACACCCCCTTGATCCTTAGTCATCCTATCTCTTCAACATTTATACATTCAGACCCCTCTTGACATATTTTTCTACTTTAGTGTGAGTATCAGCATAAGTTAATACTCTCACTAAAGTGGGGGCTAAATTTAGCATCGTAAATATGCATCCTTGATAATTTCATACTATTTTTTCCTTCCCCCTAAGCTATTGGACCTAATTAAACCCCTAATTTCCTAAATTATGCATTTTATAGCCCATTTTTAACAATTACTGACAAATTGCAACTGATTTTTTTTTTTATCTCATACTTTTCCCCCAACACTTTAATTTCTAGAAAATAGAGCTAATACACATACATCATATGGCATATAGGTTCTATTCTGGAAAAAATGTCCCCCTATTTTGGCTCCAAATTCAAATATCTTAGTGTTGGCACTTTATTATTTGCAATTCAAGTGTCCATAGTTAGCTATCAAGATCTAATTTATGAGAAATTAGAATAATTACATATAAATACCTACTTATGGCATCATTTGAAATCTATCTAATAATAAGTGAAAGAATCTAGAATTAATTATTATCAAGAGCAAGGCAAGAGCATTCAAGAGAAATATTTCAAATATTTATTATAGCAATTCAAGATCCAAGCACCATGTCAAATCATATGTGAGTTTATGTATGTTAATTTTATCATTTTTTGTGAAGGCTAACCCTTTTTTAGGTCTCAAATAAACTAAAGCAAATCAAGAAAGTAATATCCAAGCCTTGAAGAGAATCGTATGACTTCAGTCCTTCATGGAAGCCATTGAAGGGTGACGAGTTGCAAAATTTTATGGATTCATCATTCCTTCTTATAATTTATCCATTTATCATTAGCATTTCCATTGTGTAAGTGGAAACACTAACACAATTTTTGACTAAAGGAGGCCCCTAAATGGCACAACCCTTCCTCTCTCTTTGAATGTGTAGGTTCTAGGTTTCAAGGAGATTGGAGGAACTTTGAAGAGAAAGTATTCATTGTTGCAATCTGAAACAAAGAACAATAGGTTCATCAATAGGAAAGGGGGGAAATGGGGTTTGTGATGGACCTATTTCTCTTATTTCATTAGGAAATTAGATCCAAACAATGAAATAACTATCAACCAAATGGTGAGTCAAATAAAGGTATGAATCTGCAAATTTCTCTTTTATGCAAGGACAAGGGTATGAGTCAAAGAACACTTTACAGAGAAAGATTAAAAATAGAAAAACAACTCCAAAATGAAAGTTATAAAGTGCATCTAGAAGATTAAACTCAATTCTAGTGCAACTAGAAGTTAAAATTTAGATATGAAAATGGGAAATTAAAGTGTACTAGTCACAAAAAGTGCCTTTTCAAAGCTTACTAAGGACTCATTCACCTAATGGCGAATGGGTTTTGGCTATGACACTTGAAAATCAGTTTTGGGTTTTGTTCTATTGTGTCTCCACTCCCACATTCTCGAAGCTCATATTCGGAAAGCCATAAATAAATTTTGTAGGTAAGTTTATATGAAATTGCAAGAATGATGACAACTTTGATAACATTGACAAACTTTTCAATTTTTGTTCTTCAATAGATCTTCCACCTAAAATCTACAATTACACATCAAGAGAGAAAAAAAGAATTTGTTACGTGAATGGGGGTTTTCCTTGGTCAAAGCTCATTTTGATTAAAAATTGTAATGAAATGAAATAGTATGAAGGAATGATGAATGAGAAAAGAAATGTAACAACTTACCAAACCCTTGTTTGAACCTTGGAATATGGATCTGCAACTTTCCTGAAATGGCTTTAATGGATGTGGACCTTGATCATCAAACTTGGTTTGAAACAATGGTTTTGGTATGCTTGAATGGATCTTGAATACTACATCAACATATCAGCTCAAATAACATGAATGATGCAATAAATATTTGACATGATAATGGACTCTTGATTGCTGCAATAATTTTTATCAAATTTTCTCTTGAATTCCTTGAAAATTCTCTTGATAATGCTCACTTGAAATTATCTTATGATAACTTAAATTTAATATGTTATCATAAAAAATTTCTTGGTGAAACATAGTGAAATGACCTCATATTTATACATATGTCAACATTGATTCCAAAAATTTAAATAACACAAGCTGATATGTGAATACACATTTGAAATCATTGAAATACCACCAAAAACATATTTGAAATTTAGGTCCTAGGCCTAAGTGAGGACCCATTCACCCTTGGGTGAATGGGTCCTAGGTCACTGACCTAGGACACACGTTCTCCAATGTTAAGTGTTATCTTATGGCATTAATGAATGTTAATTTTTCCTCTTTGGAAAATACAATTAGTCAAGCTTGGATTTGAATTAAAGTGGCCAATTAAGGCATAATTAACCTCAATTAATTAATAAAGCCCTAGATTAGTGTGAAACTATAAAGGTGCATATTAAAACACCACAAATAAGCAAAAATTAAGTCCATTTTGATTAATAAGTCCCTAAACCTAATGTGTATATGTAAAATACATATTACGACACTAAGAAAAGGCATAATTTAGTTCCTTTTATTTTATTATTTCCCAAATTAAGTTTGAAAAAGGGATATTTTTTCTTACACCATATTTAGCCCCCACTTTAGTGAGAGTATGGCACCATGTCAAACTCACACTAAATTAGACATTCAAGACACTTATGTATGCAATAATGACAAAGATACTCCATCTTACACTATCAAAGCCTAGGGGAAGAAAAAGAGGGTGGATTAAGCTATTACCATCCCAACATGATGCGGAACGTGACTATTTGTCTAGGGAAGGGATAGGATCAAGCTATAACTATCCCAACGTGATGTGGAACATGGTTGTTTTTCCTTCACATTCACAAGAATAATTCAATGTCTACTATGTAAATGACACACATGCTCACTTTGGGCTAATGGAACCTAATTTCATCCATTAGGTTATCCCCCAAGGAAGTGTCTTAGTGATAAATGCATGCCTCTTTTTTGGATCTCATTGTACTTAGCATACCAAAGCTATCCCTTTGACAACTCTGATAGAGCACCACACGTTTAAATTTCTAGCTTCACAAGTTTAACAAGTTGTATTAAGCTAAACACTTATGAACATTATATATGGTTTACTCAAAGGGATATTTCTTAGTTTTTGTAATGTTTTCTCCTTAGCGATCATCATGCCTAATGTCTCTAAGAGAGAACAAGTCCAAGAATAAGAGAATCACAACTTAGGGAATTTTTTGTTTGCATCACCACTAAGAGGAAATTCATATGCTAAGAAATATCATGCTCTTAGAGGATGTCCAACCCAATGACACCACTAAGAAAATAACACATCACAAGAAGTAAGAAAATTGCACAAATAATGTGGGGACACTAATGTATGGACCCACTTGAAAGGATTTTCTAACACTCTTGTTGTGAGAAATAACATTAAAGTAGAAGAAGACATGAGATCTTACTTAGAAATCCCTATGCCAAGTCATATGTTTCCAAATGAAGTTGCATCATGTAAAGAGGAAAGGGTTTCCCCAAAAAACATGTATTGGATCTACATATTCGGGTCAATGTATGTTTGCTACAATGTTGTTATAGAGCTTAGAAGTGTCATCATTCCCCAAATTCTTGTAGAACAAGAAGAATGATACATAGAGAGTGAAAAAAAAAAAAAAAATTGGGTTAAAATGGAAGAGACCTAAATGTCTCAACATATTGCATCATCCCTAAAAGGAAAACACAAGTCAAGCGAAAAAGATAAATATTTGACATATAGAAGAATGTGGGAAAAAATAGAGGAATTCACATGATGAGAGATACATCAAATGAAATAACATGGGGGACCACATTATGTACATGCAATCACACAAAGAAACATGCAAAAGAAAATAAAGAAACATACTATTAAGCTACATGTGAGTCGACATATATGAGGTCATTTACATCCCAATCTTGCTCAATATATGTAGAAGGAGGACTAGCCAAAGGGACAACTCTTTTTAGTAGAACCATCATTTAAGCTCATAGAAGAGGAAAATAGTTGATTTAACACATTATGCACTTCCTCATAATCTTAGCAATTTAAATTTCATCATGTAGATTAATCACATTGGGAGGTGTAATGATAATATCCATATAATTTTGTTGTTGTTTATGTTGTGGCAAGGGCAGAGAGGCATCATGCCTTACTGGAGACAATTTTTGAGTTTGATTTTCTATGTTATTTTTTTCTTACTTTTCTTGTGACAAACAAGAAATAGCACAACTTCTATGCTTATGCTTGTTAGAATTTTAAAACAAGCACAAAACCATGATCCATAAGATGAAACAACAAACAAATACACCTTCAACACAAGACATTTTCAAACAATATATGCTATATTCCCCAACAAGAAAAAGATACATAAGCAAGAGACTCTCAAGAAGATATGAAAGATCTAGCTATTATTAAAATGAGGATTGAGTTCTTATAAGAGAAAAACAATAAATGAGAAAGGGATCAGATCATGAAAAGGGTCAACATCACATGAGATGAGACAAAATGATCTAATATTAGCTCAACTAATAAAATAATAAAGCATTGTTATGTTTAGCTTAAGTGCATGAGAATAAATTAAACTAATAATCAATTAAAGAGAAATTAATTACTAGCTAATGCATGATAAATCTAACACCCCCCTTAAGATGAACTTAGGTAGTAGCTAAAAAATCTAAAAAGAATGCATGATGGGTCTTGGAAAACAAGGCCATGTAAGGTACCCATGTACAAATAGAATATCTCTATAATGTGGAGAAATATAGAAAACCTCATGGGAAAAATCCACTCCAAAAAGAGATGATAGCCAAGTGAAGGACTGAACAACCCTCCAAACAAGATAGTGTCCTAAAAAATAGTAACATGTAGAAAATCCACAAGCAAAAACTTGTAGACTTTTGTTGAATATGAATTATAGAGTGTTGAATGAAGAACCTCTAGAAATAAGAATGCAAGAGTGTCCATATGGTATGATTAGGGTAAAAAATGGGAGGTGTAATATCACCCCTTTTTCCCACCAATCATTCAAATATGTCCTAAGACCCCTAGTTGGATTGACCATCAACCTTGCAAGGTGAGTCAATTCTCAATTAGGAGGACTTAGTAAGGGGGGGTTCACCACCAAGCAAATGCTTGGAAAGAAAAATAAGCATTCAATCAACAAAACCTAGTTATGCAAGCTAAATAAAAGATGAAAATGATAAAATTATGCAACAAAAAGATAAGATGTGTAAACCTAGGAGGTCTAGAGTCCTTTTTGGAAATGTAATTTTTTATTAAAATATGTCAAGGAGGACAAAAACGCCTTTACTATTTTCTTAGTCCTGCTATTATTTTTTGGGGTAGATGCAAAATCTTCGGATCTCATAATAGAATCTCAAAGAATATTTAAAAAATACTATTGGGAGGACTAAGATTCCCTAGGTGGTGTATTAGTCTCATTTTGAATTTCTAAAAACTCTAAATGTGATCCTGAGCTCCAAGGTTAGCACTTGCTTCTCAAATCTTTGGTTCTATTTTTTTTGGATTTGACCTATAGGTGAGTTTCCATGAAGATGACAACTTTGTAATGCTACTTTTTCAACTTTGCAATATTTCAGTCCAAATGATCTCCAAGTATTCAACCTAAATCTTCATTCACAAGCATACAAGAAATGGAAAACTTGTTGAATGTTATTGATTAGGGGTTTTCCTTGGTCAAACCCCTTATTGGTAATTAAACCTTAAAATTAAATAGAATAATGAAGGGAAATGATGAATCAACAACATGTAATGTTACAACTCACCAAACCCTTGTTGTAAAGTCTCCAAACTTGTGTGAAATGGATAGCTTGAATGAGATCTTGAATCAATGGAATTCTTCAATAGATATTGCTTGAATTGCTTGCTTGAATCAAAACCCTACATCACACATGTTAGAAAAAAAAACACATGATGCAAGAATATCCTTTGATATGATGCTTGAATATTGATGATGCCTCCAAAATTCTTGAAGAACTACTCTTGAATGCTTAGATTCTTAGATATTTTGTTAGGATAAAAATGAGAGAAGGCACCTTGTATTTATACTTGTCTATGCTTAATATCCTAAAATTACATCACACAGATCCAATAGAGGAAGATATTAATCAAAGGAGGCTAAATCCCATGAGAATTTGAAATTAAATCCCAAAATAAGCTGAGGACTAAGATGCCCTAGGTGGTGCCTTAGTCTCGAGGCTCAATTATCGAGGCCTAGACTCCAAAAAGGGACCTATTTAAGAGTGTTCAAAATCAAGATTCCAAGACCCTTGGGGGACTAAGATGTCCTAGGTGCCATCATTTTAGTCCTAACCCAAAAATTAGGGCCACATAGACAAAAACATTAAATGATCATTTTCCCTTTGATGATTGTTGGGATTAACCAAATAAATATGTAGTTTATTAGGTTTGTGGATGTGAAATAGGACCAACTAAGACATAAGAAAGGATAAATAAAGCAAGGCGGGGCCAAATAAGTGTGAAAATGCAAGGGTATGCATTTTCCTATATTACATGATAAATGATCCATTTCACCGAAATGCATGTAACCAACTACTGATGTACATTGCATCTGAAAGTACATAGGAACAAGAAATAGATACATAGATCACTCCAACATGAACAAAGGAAGCACTAGCACTAATAGTAGAAACTACCCATAATGTTGAGAAGAGAGATCCAAGACAAGTACACTGAAACCATGTGAAACCATGAAATGCATGTAGGAGAAACAACCTACAAATAAAAGGGTGTGCAAACTAAGGCACACACACATGAGGAAAGTATCAAAAAGATTCACTATTGTTGTGGAAGGGACACTCACTTGACAAAGGTGTGATGGTAAACCAAAGGCAAACATCAACCCCCTGTGGTAGTTTATATCATAGTGTGAATACAAAAGGAACAATAGGATGTGCAAAATCCCCCAAAAAATATACACTAGAATGAAACTTTATCTCGATTTGTCTACAAAAGAGAATGTGCATGAAAAAGATGTCTAAAATGTCCAAATAGGACAAAATACTATTAATAAATATATAGAACAGTAAAAAATGAGTAATCCCACACAAATGAAAAAGTTCCTAGGAGCTAAAATGTCCAAGTAATTCACTAGAGTGTGAAAACACAAAAATATAAAATAAATGTGCCTGAAGAACAATATGGAAAAAATGCATGGATGGAACTAAAGAGCTCTGAAATATGGTTCCAATGCCATTAGAATCATAAAAAATGGAGAAACTAGTCAAAATTTACAAGCTTAGGACTGAAAATATCTCCTTTGACTTCAATAGAATGTAGAATGCACCAGTAGCAAAAAAAATGATGATACCCACACCACTAGAAATTTGCCAAATCCATCTCTCCGACAATATCTCATTTGCAAAAATATGAGATCATATGCCCAAGTTATGACCAAAAGAGAAAAACTACCCCTAACGAACACAAAGGGGGTCAAAGGGGTCATGCAAAAGTTTCTGTACTGTTGACATCAATGAAATATTCTTAGAATATTCTCTTAAAATGGAAAAAAATATGGCCCCCAAAAATGGAAAAAAAGGTTGGAATATTCCTTGCAGTAATGCAATATTCTCTTCTCCATGCAAAAAAAACCGGCCTGTAAAAATGTTACTCACTTGAAAATGGATACAAGGAAATGCACAATCGACCGGAAAAGAATAAACCACCAGTAAAATTTGTATACCATTGGGAAACATAGAGGGAGCCATAAAAAATGGGATCATCGAAGAACGTGCAAATTTCGTTGGGTGGGAGAAAATGTTGGAATAAATTTGCATTGACCAAAAGAAAAAGCATGGTGCCAGGAAAATTGTGCATCCAGGGAAACACGTGCAGCGTGGGTCAAAAATGAAGGGGTTGTTGGTTGGCTGAAAACAAAGTTGAATAGAATTGAATGAGTTGTGGTAGGGAGGTATAGGGCTTGTAGGGGTACGGTACCCTGCAGCTAACCCTCATAATTTCATCTCCAATAAAAAAAATCACCACCAATTAATTAACCCCGCTACTTTCCTGACTCATTTTTTAATCCGCCTAATTAAAAATTCAAACACCTTTCTTTTTAATGATTTTTTTTAATTTCTTAAAATAAAGGAATTTAAAAAATCACATTTACACCATGAATATTTTAATTATGAACTTTTCAATCCGCGTACACAAGAGTTTGTATAGGGGTAGTACGGACCCCTAGACAACTTTTTTTGGGGCCTCAAATGCTCTTGGCATGGATTTTGGTGATTTGACAAATGATCTTAATGTTTAAGCACAATGGAAACCTCTATTTTGGCTCAAAATGCACCAAAAATGTAGCTATCCTCCAGATCTAGAAACAAATCAATCACTTCAAACCTTCGTAGATCTACTATCAAGAACCCAAATCAAGGGGAAAAAAAATGCAATTCTCTCTGTCTCAATAGCTTTGAATCCAATGGCGAGGTCCTTTTCACATAAAAATGCATCGAAAAATTCCCACCTCCAAAATTTGCAAAAAAAAAAATGGGATTTAGATATGAAGCCTATAAACCTTGTTGAAGAAAGAAAATCTCATAAATCAAGAAGGGGTTTGTTGAATCCATGCTCTAATACCATGTTAGAATTGTGGAACAAGCACCAAACCATGAGCCACAAGATCAAACAACAGACAAATACACCTTCCATGTAAGAGATATGCAAACAATATATGTTATATTCCTTAACAAGAAAAACCTACAAAAGCAAGAGACTCTCAAGAAGATATGAAAACTCTAGATATTATTACAATGAGGGTTGAGTTCTTATAAGAGAAAAACCCTAAATGAGAAATGGATCAGATCATGAAAAGTGTCAACATCACATGTGATGAGACCGAATGATCTAATATTAGCTCAACTAGAATAGAATCATAAAGCTCTCCTAAGTTTAGCTTAAGTGCATGAGATTAAATTAGACTAATAATCAATAAAAGTTAAATTACTAGATAATTCATGATAACTCTAAGAATTCTCTCTAGCATTTCAATTTCATTTTAGGTTGTTTTCAAGTTGTGTTTGTGTAGGAGAAATTTTATCAACCATAGGTTTATTTTTTTCCCTTAAGGGAGGAACAAAAGGAACCATGGGAGGTTGTTTAACCACTTTCTCTTTAGCTTTGTAAACTTTTTTGACTTTAGGAGGTGCTACTAGATTTGTTTGGTTATCTCATCGTCTCTTATATGAAGTAGGTGAAGGATTTATAATAGGTTACTTTTAGATATTTTCAAGGGATTTTGGTTCAATCGTAGTTTCATCTAGGATAGGTGGCTCAATCACAGGTTGAGGCATATTTCTAAGGGATAACTATGTTATGTGCTTTGCCTTAAAATTTTGATAGGATTTGAAAAATAAGTCTTTATAGGGTTTAATAGGATCAGGCCAAAATAAATCCAATGAGAATTTCCCATGGGAAGACATAGGATTAAAGCCACTATGATGCACCATAAATATCTCATTGCCAGATAGAAACTTTAAACATTTATGTGCAATTGATGGGACAAAATCCATGGAGAAAATCCGCGGATAGCTTAAATTCATACAAAACTGGTCCATTGATGGGATGATGGTGAATGAGATGGGTAATTCTTTCATTCCAACATTTAGAGAGAGATTTATCGAACTAATTGTAGGGTGCACAAAACCATTATGAATTTGTATCCAAGCTTTCGGTTTGTCATATGTATCTTGATAGAGTTCATGAAAAAATAGGAATTCTACAGTGATCACATTCTCTATAAATATGGGATCATTTAATATCCCATTAGTAGGTTTGTCATTGATTCTTCTAGATATGTAAAGATGACCATTGGGTGCATGTTTAAGTATGTCTTGTTGAGAGAAAGCAATATCAAGTAGCATTTTAGTTGTGCCCTTGTGAGATTTAGTGTCAATAAACTTGACTAAGGCATGTATATTATCATTCTCTTTTTTTTTAAGTTCTTGTTAACGATGCAAGTGAGGCAACAAAAAAATTGTATTCCTTTTTCTTTCTTAAGCATATTTCTTCTATTAGCTAGTGTAGAAACCACGTTAGGGCTTACAAGATTTTGCAATTGTTTTATGTCGTCATCCATTCTTCTTATGTTTTCTTGTGGGATATGAACAACATCGTGCACATTGGTTCTAGGAATGGAATTCATTGGAAATTAGGTATGAAGGCCATGATCCATAGAGGAATGATTAACAACACTTACTAAAAGAGGTAGAGAACCCAAGATCCACGATGAATGGTGTATCATGGGATGACATTAGTCTCGAGCTATGTATCACAATAATATCACTAATAGGACACCAAGTTGTAAAGATCATACAAGATTTCACAAACTTAGTGTAAACACCCAAAATGTAAAGAGGTTAAAGTGTAATGCAATGACCTAGAATGCAATATGTAAATTCAATTTTTCAGATTTTAAACAAGATAATTTTATGATTACACAATGCAAAAACCTAAAAATGAAGTCTTGTAAATGGAATTTTAAAATCACACAATGCATTAAGTTTGTCAAATTAAGCTGAATATGATCAATTTCACTTAACAAAAAATCTGTAAATTGAAATAGAAAAGTGAAAACAAAAAATGAAATGTAGAAATAAATGTTTTAGTCCCTAGAAAATCACAAAATTACCCTAATCAAGGACTCATTCACCCTAGGATGAATGGGTTCTAGTTTAGGATTTTTTATTTTTAATTCATAGAGCCCTGAGATGATTTCAATGATTTCCATATTTTTATCAAAAACAAGTTACAATTTGATTTTTTTGTGAATTTAATGTTGAATGCAAGTGAAAAATGTGATAAAATGACAAACTAGGAGACCTAATTTGATATGCAATTTTGTTTTAATTTTCAAATGCAAATGAATATATGACGTAATGTTATGTAAATGATATACAAAATGACTTCTTCTTTTTTTATATTTAAAGAATTCAAAGATGCAATCCAAAAATCCTTAAATGAAATAAAAAGTAAATGCAAGATAGACATCCTAAATGAGACTCAATTAAATGCAATGAAATAGAAATGAATGCAAGATATAATCTAGGGTGAAAATGGACTCCAAAATTAGAAAATTACAATGATCAAACTCAGGTTCACCAAAATGAAACATGGGAAAATGAGTTCATCAATAGGAAAGGGGGGAAATGGGGTTCGTGGTGGACCTATTTATCTTATTTCATTAGGAAATGAGATCCAAACAATGAAATGACTATCAACCAAAAGGTGAGTCAAATCAAAGTATGAATTTTCAAATTTCCCTTTTATGCAAGGATGAGGGTATGAGTCAAACAACACTTTGGGGAGAATTATTAAAAATAGAAAAACAACTCCAAAATGCAAGCTATAAAGTGCATCTAGAAGATTAAACTCAAATTTGATGGAACCATAAGTTAAAATGAAGATCTAAGAATAGGAAAGTGAAGTGTACCAATTGTTTGTTATTTTGTAAGAACCAAACTTATCTCCAAAAATACCTATGGATTTTACAATTTTCGATAATCAATACTCCAAAGGGATTGGCCAACGAATGAATGGAAGCTATAAAATTCTACTCTTACACTTTGGGCTCTGTAAAACCCGAGCGGGTTATCCCACAATGTATACTTATGGCTTCATACAATTATAATCAAATACATTGCCAATAATAGATACTTCTCATAAAATTACTCAAGAACCTAATACATTAAGTTGGTAGCTTATTCATCAATGTGTTATACTTAGAGCATGAGAAGGTGAGACATCATCATGAAACACTTGCAATGGTATCCATATAGAATTTTTCAAATTAAAAGTGATTAGCTAACGAATCAACACAAAAATTGGATCACGAGTACTTTGCATGAAATAGTGCCTTCATCCTAAGCACAAAATCATAATCAACCCATATAACCAGATAATAATTCAAGAATAGAAACATCCAATTTCAAGAGATACTACATTACATCTTTCCCCTATTACATTCATGACTAATACTACTTATCAATATCCTAACACTTGATTTTTATGAGTTAGTAATCTCATCCAAGCATTTACTTTAATTCATTGAATTAATAAGTAGGAATGAAATCAAACATCCACTAGTGAACAATGGAGACAAATAAAAGACATCCTAGATTACTTCCATTCATAACTCATAAAATGAGCACAAGGAGAGACAATAGCCATGAAATTAGTATTTATCTATATATATTTTTCTATGTTGTTATCCAAACTACATACAAAATTATGAACCCTAAAAATTAAGATAAAAAAATCTCTTTAAACATGCTTAGTATTCCTCTTACAATTCACAATGTCAATTGCATAAACAATGAACCCCTACTTTTTGGCCTTGAATTCCCTCTTATAGAAACGAAGCAGAAAAACAAGCCACATGCCAAAAATTACACATGTCAAAACCCTATTTGACCACTACATCAAAGATTCTCTCATTTAGCTACAATGCATTCCCAAGATGTGGGAGACATATAAAAAAATTTAATGTAGTCTCCATTCATTGCTAGAGATCAGGTCCAATTTTCAAAATGGGTACAACCAAACAGTTACCTCAAAAATTGTGCCCATGCACACCAAGTGAAAAGAAGAAAAAACATGAAGAAAGAAAAAAAAGACAAAAGGTAAGACCACATCTACAACCTTGTCATCAAATGAAATTTAAATAAGATGCACTATATTTCTCCATACTTTAAAAAAATCCTAATTTGTACTAAATCCAAGCTATGTAGTACAATCCCATCTATCCGTTATTCATCATGGTTGCAAACCTTAAAATTTCAAATCACTAACCCACCACCCTTAGTGCTAGACTCCCACTCCGTCCAAGTACCTGCCTTTCCATGCTAGGAATTCTTCTTTAGTAGGTCAATCAAAATTCATTACTTCATCAACCCTTTGTCTATAAGGTGCATACTTGGTGAAAATTTGGTTAGCTTCTTTATCAAATTCTAGTAGGATAGTATCAACATGGACCAACATCTCCATATTTATTGTTAATGTCTCCATATCAAATTTCTAACAAATTTTCATATCTTGGTCCAAAATAACATTGTTTACTTCACTTCTCCACTTTTGTAGAGTCTTAATGCTACCATCATCCCTTAAGGTGGATGGAAGAAGGCCATGATGAGATTCATGGAAGGATTTTACCAATTCCTTTATCTTGTTCTCTAGTGTTTCAACATTCCCTGTATATCCCTCAATCTTATTTATGAGAACCATAGTAGGCTTAAACCTTTTAGGTGGAAGCGGATCTTGCTCAACTCTAATTATTATCAATATCAATTCTTACTTCCTATGGATCCACCTATGGATCCAAAATTCCATGAGTGGAATGGATCTTTCTATATCAATACCAAACATTTTGATGGCATCAACCATGGATGGATAACTATAGTGAGTAATATTCAATTTTTTATTTACTCTTTTGTTCAGATGTTCTAGTATAGTTGTGGCAATCCTCATGTTGCTCTTAAAAGCATCTTCATCATGAATTTTTTAATTTTCCTTGTATTCATTTAATTGCCTAAGAAACTCTTCCCTATTGATATCCCTTTCCACCTGTGGACCTTCTAATATACTTGGTTCTATTGTTGAAATGGGTGCACCTCCCATATTTTATGGCACAATTTTCCATGAAGTACTTACATCAATAGTAAACTTGGGGGATATTTCCTCTTATGCAATAGTGGGGGAGTCAACATAATTTTGCTTGAGATTTCCAGGTTGTAACTTTTTCAACACATCTTCTAATAATGGTACCTTTGTATGTAATTCCATACTATCTCTCTCAAGATCTCCATACTTATTAAAAAAAAAAAGCAATTCTATTCCAAGTTTATCCTTTTCAGCAGTCACAGATTCCATAGTTGCCCTACTAAATTGTGCAACATGAACTCACATATTTGCAGCTTCTAAGGCTAATGTTTTTGACACTCTATTTATTATTAGGCCTCTACTATAATTAGGTGTAGGCTCAACAATGTCTTGATTTCTTGTTCTTAGGGATAAAGACCAGATAGCCAAGGCTTCCCACTCTTTACTGAAAGTAGACCCTTGTAAAGAAAGTGAAACTTCTACTTATGTATCATAGAGAGGTCTATCACATTTCTTGATTGTGTCAAAAGCTATAGTTGAAGCTAGATCCCATTCTGGTAGCAACACGATGCCACTAGTTCTCACCAATTCTCGACCCTCTTTTGTAGTCATGTTTTTGAACTTGGCTCTCATCTTATTTAACACCTTTTTCTGAATGATAGCATCAAGAAGTTCTAGATGAAGGCTCCTTCCTATAGCCAATTTTTTCACATACTCATCTCTTTTATCCTATGAAAATTTTTTCATGAACCACAGTGAGTTCGTGGTTTTCTTTTCTTTTCACAGCTTTGCCTTGTTCGTTATCACTAGCAACTTCTTGACATCTTCCACATGGCCTCCTATCAAAGCTTCCTACTATTTCGTATCACTTTTCCTCTGTCGGGTTCTGTGCATTCAACATGTGACCTTCTCTTGTTTCTTTCTAAGTCGGGCCCACTCTATAGTTTTTTTTTCTCAGCATTTTCCATGTGGCTTCCCTAAAAATATTTTTGTTGGGGCGTCCCTCCTTTTTGCCAAGCTTCGTGTGTTCGATGCATGGCATTTTTTTGTGCGCTTCTTATCTAAGATTTTCTGCCTATGCATTGGTTCTTCTATATTGCCATGTGTTCTTCTCTACTGCCACATGATCTCTGATGTTGTTGCGTGACCCTATTTTCTCAAAAGACATGCTTTCTAGTGCACTATTGAACGATCTTTCTATTTGGTGTCTGCTCAAGGGAATCTAGATCATTGATGTTTTCATGGAAGCATCTTTCTTGTAGGGGCTTTCAGGCGGTGGGTTGGCTTATTTAAGTAGCCTCTTTCTCTTTGTAATGGTTGTTGTTAGATAGATTAAAATTTCTCAAGCACTGGGAATTAGCTTTTTGTAATATTTTCTATTGAACTTGAACTTGCAAACTATGCCAATCAATTTGACCTCTTTGTTTTCATGCATTTAATATGATATTAAACTATTCTTATAATCTTCATGCAACTCAATAAAATGTAGATCATGTTATTAATCTTCTACGTTGGCCTATACTGTATTGGTTATGCTATGCAAATAAATTGATGTTCTTATGTTTGTTGTGTTCAGAAGCATCTATTTGATAAACTACAGTTACTTTTTGAGCCTTTGATGTCAACATTGTGCTTAGTTAATTCTCTTATGATTTGGCGCATCACCTTAGTTTAGGTTTGATTATTTTATGTTATCCTTGTTACCCTTTACATCCCACCCATAAAAATGAAGAGCTGACTTCGATAAAACCCGAAGGTCACTTAGCTACATGCACAGGTCCCCCATTAGCTAAGTTTCCCATAAGGCTATTTCCCTTTTAAAATTTTGTGTCAACAATTCTTTTTTTGGAATGCTCATTGGGATGATAAGTAGCACGCTCGCTTCATGAATAAGAGTGTATGAGCCATAGGCCTGTCACTGGGTCTCAAACTGCAAGATTCCCTGGCTTGCTTGTACCACCATTAGTTGCAGTCCAGGCGAGAGGTCGACAAGTTAATACTTCACCTCCCTCTTCTCCTCCATCTCCTACGCCAATGGATACTAGAAATTATGTAGCCTAGGATGCTAGTAGTCCATTGGTAGCACCTATGCCTCTTGTAGTATGGGCTCCAATCCTGAAATCCACTTTAAAGGTTATCCCTAAGTTCTTTGGGGATGATTTAAAGACTCCGACAAAGCATTTGCAAGATGTAGCAGATTTATGTCTAGTGCATGGTGTTACTAATGAGAATGTGGCTTTAAGATTACTCGTCACCTCTTTCAGAGGCAAGGCATTGAACTAGTATCATACTCTTCTGGCTAATATAGTTTCCAGTTGGTATGATCTCGAAGATCCTTTTTATGAACGCTTCTCAAATGCTAGTGACAAGTCTTCACTATATCACCAGTTGGCTCATATAAAGTAAGATCCCCATGAAGCTCTAGCCAATTTCAATGCTCAGTTTCATTCAACTTGGAAGAGAATTCTTGTTAGTAGTCGGTTGCCTCCAGACCTAGTGTTCATGTTTTATTTAAATTCCATAAATGTTGATATCTCCATGATGCTATAAGCTCTTGGTTGAGATACTTTACTTGATGCTTACAACCTTGTCGTCACTGCGAAGAACAATCTTATTGTTGTCAGAAAAGTGGCATCGAGACCTATCATGTCATTGTTTCTAGAGTTCAGCTCTATAGAATCAGAGGTAGCTTCAATCAGTACTCCTGCAACTCCTCCCCAGTCTATGTATGTGTACCCAAGAATGACGTCGAGTGTGGCTCTAGTGCCTAACCCCCTGATGACTGAAATGAATGAGATGAGGGAGCAAATGTGAACCATGAAAAAAGAGTTAACTAGTATGAAGTGACAATAATATAGCTACCAGAATTTGGCTTACCAAAACTACCAAGGTGGGAAATCTCCTTTCTAGCAGAACTAGTGGCAGGATAGATTGCAAGGCTATACCCAAGCTCAGCAAAACATCTAGGTAGTCCCGGTGACTATTTCAATTCAGATCATCCATCCTAGTTCAAGAAAGGATCTAGTAGCGGGACAAAACAATCTTGATGAGGAAACTAATTCATGGTTCTTCCCTTGTAGTGATGCACATATGCCCCAAAATTGTTTGAGAGGAAATTTTCAATAGAAGATAGCAGAGCAACATAGCCAAGCCAACATGCTTGAGTCTAATGGCTATACGTATGGCTTGCAACAAATGGATAATGTAGTTCTCACTGATCAAATGCAAGGAATTCCTATAGAGAAAGATTTAGAAATAGCTTTGGACCAGGTGCTCTTTTCTTGGATGGAAAAAGAGGAGTAGGCATTCCTGAATGATATTCTAGTAGCCCATGTGTCGCAAGTGCAATCGGATTACAATACGCATTCAAAGTGGAGACTCATTAGAGAATTTAAATCTTCGCCAACTGAGGGTTCATCTAATTCAACACCAAGTCCATTGGAAAATCTATCATTAGTTCCACAATAGTCCAAGGCGGTTGCTCCCAGTTCCCTGAATCCATCTCCTCTGAAAGAAAAAGCCCCCATGATCACCCTGGTTGTTGCCAAACAACCAAATGTACCAACTATGAAGTAGAAGGAGAAAGATACTGTGACTCATTAGTCATAAATGAAATTCAACGTGGTGGAGAAACTAAAGAAATCCTCTGCCAATGTCTCCTTGTTGGATATCCTAGCCATCCTGGAGAAAATGTTGCTATTGTAGAAGGCTTCATCGGGAGAAGAAGACATGAAGGTGTTGGAGCAGCCCTCGAATAACAAGACATCCAAGCCGAACTTGGATAGAGTTTTAGCCAATCAACAAGAAGAAAAGAAAGCCGAAAAATAGAGTTAGCTTAAACCCAAGCCTTTCTTTCTAACACTCATAATTGGTGACAAATTGTTGCATAATTGTATGATTGACTCTAATGCTAGCACCAGTGTCAAGCCAAAGCAAGTAGTTGATGCTCTGGGGTTCAAATATGATCCTCCTAACAAAGGATTCATGCAACTTAATGGGAACAAGGTTGACACCATCAGAGTAATTAAAGGATTTCCCATGACAATATTTGTCTGTCTAAGCATTATCGTGAATCAGGATACTCTTCTCATCGACGTCCCTCGTCTATTTAGGATATGTTTGTCCTAATAACTCATTGCAAATGTTGGAGGCTACATGGAATTGGACTGATTGCACTTGATAATGAGAATGAAGCACAAAGCCAAGATGAAGTTATTGTCAAAATTCTTGCATTTTGAGCATGTGTCTAATGAAGCCATGCTCAATTTTGAGCCAGCACATACCTCAATCACTTCTGGAGAGAGGCTCAATGACAAAATCCTTGAGGAAGAAGAAGCAAGAAGCTCCCAGATAGAGGCAGAGGAGGCTCTTTTGAATGAGTTTATAGATATAGACCCCTTTGACAACTATCATGCAACTAGGCTAGGAACTATGTCATACATGAAGAAGACCAAATTATGCTAAGAGTGACTCAAGATTCCAGAGGTGAGGCATCCTCTGAGTTATGGACCTTGCATTTTGATGGAGAAAGATGAAAAAAGTTGGAGCCAGTGTAGGAATATGTTTGGTGTCTCTATCCAAAGATAAGACCTTGAGGTCTTACCGCTTCCAATTTGTATGCTCAAACAATGAAGTAGAATAAAAAGGCCTTGTCCATATTTTGGATTTAGTAGATAGATTGGACACAAGGAAAATATGTGTGTTTGGAGATTCTGAATTAGTGGTGAACCAAATCCGAGGGCTCTTTGTTGCAAAGAATGTCTGAATGCGATCGTACTAACATAAAGTCTAGGACCTAATTGAAGGCTTTGAGGCATTCAATATCCAAGCTGTACCCAAAGAGAAAAAATTTGAAGATAACATAATGGAAATTGTTGGATCTCAATATGAGCCATCTTCCAAGTTAATTAGCAATAGACACTTAGTGTGAGTGATCATGCATCCTACGGTTCTGAATAGTGATTAGGACTAGCAGGTTTTTGATAGTGATACTCACATCACATCATTTCTCCAATTTTTCGGAGAATTTTCTAATCAGCTATAGCCAAAGATTTCCTAGGCCTATGGAGATCAAGTAATCCAATTAAAATCAAACAAGCTTCCAAGGGGTCTAGTCACTCTTGAGAGTCTGTTTGATTTTGATGATGCAATGAAAGACAGGAGAAAGCTTGTAGCTGACAAAGGTGATTATACCGATTTGCACATCGGAGAAGATAAAAAGCTCAAAGTTGGAAATGGAGTCTCCCAAAAGAATAAAGATAGGCTGGAGCACTTTTGTGAAGAGTATCTGAATGTGGTAGCTTGGTCATAAGATGATCTTAAGGGATATGATCGTGGGATTATCCAGCACACCATTTAGCTACTAGAAGGAGCAAAGCTAGTTCATCAGAGGCAGAGGCCAATAAATCCGAATATTGAGTCACTCATGCATAGGATTTAAATGAATTGATTGCATCCCAGATAGTGTCCCAATCAAGCACAACACTTGGGTGTCTAACCTAGTGTCAGTCCGGAAGAAGAATGGTGATATTCGGTTGTGTGTGAACTTTTGAGACTTGAATAGGGAATCCCTAAAGGACCACTATCCTCTTCCTTCCATGGAGGTAATTATACAAATGGTTGTTGCTTCTATTTTTTTTCAATGGTAGATGGTTTCTCTAGCTATAATCAGATTCGTGTGAAGGAGGAGGACCAACACAAAACAATGTTCACTACAAAGTAGGGAACATATGCATATGCTAAAATCCCCTTCGGACTTTCAAATGTCAGAGCCACTTTTCAATGAGCTATGGATATTGCTTTCAAATATTTAATACATAAGATTATCCTTATCTATTTGAATGACCTGACGGTGTTTTCTAAATCTTTCAAGGATTATTTTGATCATCTCGAGCTTGTCTTCCAGAAATCCCAAGAGTTCGGGATTTCTCTGAACCTGAAGAAATATGTATTCGGGGTTCCTCAAGGGAAGCTATTGGGATATGTTGTCTCAAAGGAAGGTATTTCTATTGATCCAGAAAGAGTTAACGCAATCAGGGAACTCCCTCTACCTGTGAACAAGAAAGGAGTGCAATATTTTTTGGGTAAGGTCAATTTCATTAGTCGATTCATTGCGGAATTTGTAGGGATCATTTGGCCTATTACCCTGATGTTGAAAAAGGACCATATTTTCAAGTGGATATCAGAAGTTAGAAAAGCTTTTGAGCTGATTAAAGAGGTTATCTCTTCCACTCATGTATTGATTAATCTGGAATTGTCAAAATATTTCATTATGTACGTCTTTGGTGGTGGAAACGGTATCGCCACTATGCTAATGTATAAGGAAAATGAAGATAAAAGAGAACCACCTATTGCCTTCTATTCATACACCCTGAAAGAATATGAGGTGAAATTTAATTTTGTAGAGAAGCAAGCTTTTGCTATCATAAACGGGATAAATAATTTATGACACCTTGTATCATGCAACAAGGTGATTGTTTGTGTGTTGCACCCTAGTGTGTGGGAATATATTATGGAAGGAGAAATCACCGAGAGAAGGGATAACTCGATAACTAAGATCCTCGAGTATGACATTGAAATTAAGCTAGTTAATACTATCAAAGCAAAGGGATTGTGTGAGTACTTAGCTGAAATCAATGAACTAGTTGTTGAGTTCAAAATTTCAGAACCCATGCTATTGAATGAAGAAAGCTTTGGGGATGATTGGCTAGAGGACAGGATAAATTTTATGCAGATCGGAAGGTATCCAATCGATCTCCCTTCATTTAAGAGACATATTTATCGATTGAAAAATAATGGTTATGTTCTCTTGGAGGGATTTCTTTTCAAAATAAATTTCAATGGTATCCTGTTAAGATGTGTAAATGAGGAGCAAGCAAAAAGGATATTGGAATAGTATCACAGTGGCCTGGCTAGAGGGATTTTTTTAACAAGAACCACTACAATCAAAATCATATGTGCTGGTTATTTCTGGCCAACATTATTCAGTGACTCATTTTCATTAGTAAAGTCTTGCTGTGAGTGTTAGTATTTTGTTGGAAAAAGGAAAAATGTTGCTATGCCACTGAAACCCATAGTAGGTGAAGAGCCTTCTGCTCAGTGGGGTCTTGATTTCATTGGCATGATTAATCCTTTTTCATCAGCTAGACATAGGTGTATTTTAACAGCAACCGACTACTTCACCAGATGGGCAGAGGTGATACCATTGAAAAATGTAATAGAGGCATAAATTGTTAACTTCTTGGAAGAACTAGTGGCCAAATTTAGCTCGCCAAAGATGATTATTTCTGATAATGCAAAATCTTTTCTCGTCTCTAAAATGAGCCAATTTGCATTAAAATATGGAGTCTTCTTTAAAACCTCTTCCAATTATTACCCACAGGGGAATGGCCTCGTTGAATCTATGAACAAAAATCATCAGGTTCATTAAAAGAATAGGCTTAGAACACTAGAGGGAGTGGCATAAAAACCTCCGAACAATGCTATAGGAAGATTGTATCATGCCCAAGCATATATTGAAGACATCTCCTTATGAGATGTTGTATGGGAAGGAGGCATTGTTTCCCATTTCTATGGAAATCCTTGCTATCCAACTACTCAAATCTCTTGAAATTGAGAAAAAAGGAGCTATGGAGGTACAGTTTTTTGAGTTACTTTAGGTTCAAGAGAAAAGAGAGCATGCTCTTGAGGAAATGAAAAACCACCAATAGGTGGTAAAGAGGTGCTTTGATAAAAATACATCTGACCAGGGGCTGCAATGTCGAGACTTGGTGCCCAAGTTCAACGAGTGCAGAGCAAATCCCAACTAGCATGGCAATTTTGATAGTCTCTAGGAGGGGTCATTCAAGATCATCCAAAGAAAACAATATAACTCATTTGAGTTAGAAACCATGGAAGGTGAAGCTTTGGGTATTCCAGTTAATGGAATACACCTTAAAAAATTTAGTTGATTCAACTTATGCAGTAAATTTGTAAATATGTAAATATTTTTCTTGCTTTATTATTTTTTTGGTTTTTCTTAGTGCTTTTTTAGAATAACAAACACAATAGTGCAAAATTGAAATAAAATGAAGAAAGAGCTAGATGTGGAAAATTTTCATATTATATTATTTTCGGGAGCATTTACATTTTTATACATATTAAGTTAGTGAGGCCTTTGGACATCTTTCAATATATATATATATTCGCTGACAGTATGGCGGGATTCGTCAAAAATTAAAAAATAAAATGGGGAAAAATAGTTTTACACTTCTTCAGGTGTTGGAAGGACCAACAACAACAACAAGTGACACAAGCTGGGGAAACACCATCCTCTCGAAGTTCTCGTACCATTACACACTTCAAAAGGGTTCAACATTATGTATTCTCATGAGGAAGTGGCACCCGACGCGAACCTTACGAAAGTGTTCCTCGTGTGTTTCAAGCTCAAATCCACACAGAAAGGGCCTGGTTGGCATGGGTCCTCTTTCCTCAAGCAACCAACAGAGGTTTTGAATAGATGAAACCCCATGATCAAATTTAGTAGCTCGCACCATGTTCTCCAATCCCCAGAGGTAACATCAAGGAAAAACCCACTTGGTTAGCCTCAGAATTTTGCACTTGGAGACACCAATGTCTAGTAGAGAAGCGATGAAGTGAGAAAAGATGTTGGTGTTACTCTGTACTGGTCCTTATACTCTCCACAATCCTTTCCTATTACCCATTTAATAGCCTTCACATATAATAGGTTTTTCACACCTTTTATGCGTTTTAAATCCCTGCACCTATTTTTTCCTAGAAAGGCGGCTTGAGTCTTCTTACAGACCAATCTAATTGGCATTTCCATAATCTATTGCTACTCTAGCCAAATGATAAATTAATAAGATATACTATGGCCTAATCACTATGAATGTTGAATATAATTATGAGTTAGCAAGCTTGCCAAGGGTCCTATTTATAGATGGTCGGGGTTCTCCTTAATGAGGAAAGGTATGATTATGTCAGAAGAAAATGGTATTGAGGAGCCTTGATAATCAATGTTGCACCATACAAAATAATGTAAGTAATTAGATGTGGTTGCCACTTGCTTTGTTTGAGTTTTTGAAATGGAGACAAGGATGAGCTAGTTGTCAACATGATAATGTTGTTGTCCTGATTAAATCAAAGAAAACATTTTTAGATGAGGTCGTTGGTTGATGCGCCTAAGTACAATCAAGTAATCAGTAAATTCAAAGGCTCTTGAAAGATATGGCAATACTGATTCAGTGCTTTTTCCAAGAAAAATCAGGCACCACCATATGTGAAGTCATATCTCTTAAATTTGAGGACTCTTTTGGCAGGTTGGCGACCTCTTCGCATGCACAAAAAAGGCAAGTTGTGCATGGAGTAACTAATTTGAAAAGCTAGCACATACACTTGCTAAACTGATTTTCTCAAAAATCAAAAAGTAGGTTGAGCACGTGGAGGGTATTTATTGTGTAAGCTCGACAAGTGTGTAACCCTCTAAATCATTTGCAAGGAAGAGAAACATTTTCAAAAGTTGAATTGCAGAGTTTGCTAAGTGTCTCAAAAATACAAGGAAATGGCTGAAATTGTAGAGAGTCAAGCACAAGCCACGGGCACAAAGAGTATTGATGAATGTAGAATTCTTGCACCTTGCATAAATATATATGCCCACGATGCTTACGCTACCCCAAGAATTCCAACAAAACCATCCCGGCCCTTTACTAGGCTAGTGGACTAGAAAAGAGTGGGCATGGTTTCTCCTAGAAACTAGGCCTTGATATCAAAATATTGGGACAATTTTCAAGATCTTGAATTATCTCAGAACCCCAAGAGCCTAAGGGAAGCTGCATGTGAAAAAATGAAGTAGATTACAAACCCTTTTCATGGACGTTTGTGGTCCAATGGGCTTTCCCAGTACATGGTTCCTCTGGTGCATCACTGCTCGAAGATTGTAGCAGCATGTGCAAAATGTTTTGACCCTCAGGTTGGAATCATAAGTAGCCCAAATTTGAGAGTGGTAATATGTCCCCCATCCCTACAAGATATGTTATGCATTCCTTTTCTCTCTCTTGAGAATGTTGAATATTTTGAAATTTACAGAGTGCAAGGTTATTGAAAGATGCTTTGGATGGTGCAACAGCTTTACAACACTAATATGAGTCAGCCATCAGATGTTTAAAGACTTTTGGACATATAGGCAGGAGATAAAGATGACAGATGGGCTCTTCTAGGAGGTGGATTCAGACAACCGGTTTGAGGATATCTAGTGTCGGGAACATTCAGACAACGAGAACTCTCCTAACCCTTCGAGTTCTGAGAAGTTCTATGAAGCAAAGAGTGTGCAGACACATAAAAATGACATATGCCTGCAAGCACTATTTGACCACTTTTCGTCCTAGCATAATTATGACATTTTAATTATGTTTCTAACTCATCTTCAACTATTAATTAAATAATTCATAATTATTTAATTAATTCTTCACTTTCTATTCTTCATGATTATTAAATAAATAGATCTTATTTATTTATTTAATGTGTCACTAATTAACAAAGTTTGCTCATAGTTAAATAAAGTTCTCAATTAATTTAATTAATCTTTATCATTTATGTCTTCTTGATTATTAAATAAATATATTTTAATTAATTTATTTAATATGTCACTAATGACCAAATCCTCTTTTAATTAAATAGATTTGTTAATATATTTAATTAATTAACTACCTCTTCTAAATTATTCCTAATTATTTAATTGCCTTATTTGAAATTTCCCTCTTTTTAAATAAAACAATTTATTTAAAAATGACTTCACATAGTTAACTGATTCTTCTTTTAGGAAATAATCTTATATCAATTATTTACTATCTCACTAAATCCATATTTTGAATTAATTTTAATTCAAAATGGAAATATTCTTCTACAAATCAAGTAATTGCTAAAATTACTGATTTTCTAAATCTCATCTTCTTATCTTTTGATTTTTTACTAATTTTCATCTCACTATCATGTTCATTTTTCATCCTTGATTTAATTTCTTAAATTAAATCTTGTGCACTCATTTGGGAATTTTACCCTAACCTTAATTAAAAGTTTCCATTTTGAATCTTGACCATTGATTCTAGGGCATTTTCTCAATCTCTCATCTTATTCTTCCATTCAAAATTGCATTTTCTATACAATGTCAATTTTGTTCTCATTTCAACAATCTTGAATTTCTTAATATTTTGGAGTTTTTGTTTAATTTTAATATCTCTTGCATTCTAGTATTTTCATTTTGATTTATTTCATTTAGAATTTATTTTCTATTGCATAGTTTCTAGGAATCCTTCAAAACTATGCTTAGAGCTAGGCTACATAATAGAGTTGTTCATCAAGATCTGAGAGCACACTTATCATCACAACAAGCTAGAAGGTGAAATGGAAATGAGTCATGGAGGAAGAAGGGATTGGTGAGGTTGTTTCAATTCATTTCCTTCTTTTTTTTCTACTATGCATTCTATTGATATTGTGGATTTAATTAATATTGCATGCATCTGTTGCTAACAATTTGATCTTGCAGAAAATAAATGCATGCAATATTAAATCCAATATAGGATTTTCTACAAGATCACATTGTTAGCAACACATGCATGCAATATTAATTAAATCCACACAATAGAATGAATAGGAGAAAACAAAGAAAGTAAATGAATTGAAACAAGCTTACCAATCCCTTCTTCCTCCATGGCTCACTTCCATTGCACCTTCTAGCTTGTTGTGATGATAAGCGCACCCTCAGATCTTGATGAGCAACTCTATTATGTAGCCAAACCCTAAGCATAGTTTTGAAGGATTCCTATAAACTATGCAATAGAAACTAAATTCTAAATGCAAGTAATCAAAATGACAATACTAGAATGCAAGAGATATTAAAATTAAACAAGAACTCCAAAATATTAAGAAATTCAAGATTGTTGAAATGAAAACAAAATTGACATTTTATAGAAAATGCAATTTTGAATGGACAGATGAGATGAGAGATTGACAAAATGCCCTAGAATCAATGGTAAAGATTCAAAATGGAAACTCTCAATTAGGGTTATGTTAAAATTCTCAAATGAGTGCACAAGGTTTAATTTAAGAAATTAAATCAAGGATGGAGAATGAACACGACGATGAGATGAAAATTAGTAAAAAAACAAAAGATAAGAAGATGAGATTTAGAAAATTAGTAATTTTAGCAATTACTTGATTTTTAGAAGAATATTTCCATTTTGAATTTAAATTAATTCAAAATATGGATTTAGTGAGATAGTAAATAATTGATTTAAGATTATTTACTCAAAGAAGAATGAGTTAACTATATGAAGTCATTTTTAAATAAATTGTTTTATTTTAAAAAAAAGGAAATGTCAAATAAGGCAATTAAATAATTAGGAATAATTATTTAATTTAGAAGAGTTAGTTAATTAATTAAATAAATTAATAAATCTATTTAATTAAAAGAGGATTTGGTCATTAGTGACATATTAAATAAATTAATTAAAATATATTTATTTAATAATCAAGAAGACATAAATGATAAAGATTAATTAAATAAATTGAGAACTTTATTTATTAATGAGCAGACTTTGTTAATTAGTGATACATTAAATAAATAAATAAGAACTATTTATTTAATAATCATGAAGAATAAAAAGTCATGAATTAATTAAATAATTATGAATTATTTAATTAATAGTTGAAGATGGGTTAGAAACATAATTAAAATTTCATAATTATGCTAGGATGAAAAGTGGTAAAATAGTGCTTGCAAGTCTAGGTCATTTTTATGTGTCTACATTTGTCCCTCTTGATCATAATGAAGTTTATCGCGTTATGGAAAAGAAAACAAGTCCAGAATATGCCCTAGCGAAGGTGCGGAGTGCCTATGCGCCCTCAGAAAAATTTTCAAATTTTGGCTCGAGGTCATAAAAATTTGGAAAGTGTCTCAATTAATCAATTTAATGACCAGAGAAAAATGGTGTGATCAGCCCCGAAAATGGAAGATGCTTAGCTAGTCAAAATTTTAGACAAAGGTTGTCAAAGGTGCCTTTAGTAGAAACTTATTAGGTCAAACCCTAATTTTCAACCTATAAATAGGCTGAAAAAGCCAAACCAAGTGTCATTTTCAAATTTGCTAATTAGACTTTCCAGAGATCAGAGCTCAAAAAGATGATGGTGATTCCCTCAATAGACCACCATGCCTACCGTGCGCAGACATTCCGACGACCTGAGGGCGCAAAGGCATCGGTAAGTACCCTATCCAACATTTAATTTTTTCGATTCTCGCACATTTAATAGGGTTAAGGGAGGGGAAACAAATGCGTTGTGACACAATTGTCATCGTGTAAGCTGCAAATGCCTTTGTGTTTGATGCATTCATTTGCATCGTGATCCAAGTGCAATGGGTAAGTAGGTTAACTTCCAAAAATGTGCAATTGTGAAGGAAAATGATGCAAGTGCCTAAATGCAACACATATGCTTATTTCCATGATGCAATTACAAAGTCGCAACGCAAACGCTAGGCCCAATGATGCAATTGCAATGGAAAGATGCAATTCCTTTCCGAAATGGTGCAATCATTGTGAGGGCACACAATTGCTATATGGAATGACACAATCGTTGTGAGGGCGCACAACTACTAGATGGAATGATACATTCACCATATCGCGATGCAATTGCAGTCAATGCAACGCAGTTGTAGTTGACCATGGTTGACCTTGTACAGACTCTCATTTTAGATGCATGCTTGGTTTCTCAGATAGTAATAATTTCCATTAGGCTAGCCCATGTGTGCTAATTCTCATTTCTGTATGTGCAAAGATGATTAGTGCCCATATACACGCAAGAATTCATGTCAGGTTCACCAATGTGATTGCGGATTTTCCTGTAAGATTAGATGGTTAGCAACACATGCATATTGTATCAGTTCATAGTAAACAGTGAAATGCAAATTAAATAACAATGAAATAAATTAAATTATCTCACCTAGTCCTTCATCCTCCATGGTTGACTTCCATTGCACCTTCTAGTTTGCTGAAAAATAATGAAGTGCCCTCAGATCTTGATGAGCAATTTTAAACTATGGACTAGTCCTAAGCAAGTGTTGAAGGATTTAAATATACAATTGCAAGAATAAAAGATGGAGAAGAAGAAGAATTTGATTAAATTAAGAGATTAAGAGATCCCAAGATGAAGATAAAATTGGCATTTTATATAAAATGCAATTTTGTATGGACATATGAGATTAAAGATTAATAAGTGCCCTAGAATTTGTGGTTAAGATTCAAAATAACAACCCCTTAATTAGGGTTAGGGGAACTCTAGAATGAAATTCAAATTGAGTGGACAAGATTTAATTTAAAAAATTAAATCAAGGAATGAGATTAGTTGTAACAGGAGATGAGAATTAGTAAGTAGAAAAATGATGAGATAAAAAATCAAGTCATTTTAGAAATAACTTACTTTGTGGAGAGAAATAATACTTTGAAATTAATATTTTAAATTAATTCCAAAATGGTGAATTCATGTAATAGTAAATAATAATAATTTAAAATTATTTACTTGGAAAGAGGGAAATTGTCAACTTAAATAAAATGCTTTTATTTAAATTTAGAAAGAAAATCAATAAGACAATTTAATACTTAAAATTATTCAATTGTGGAGGAAAATTAGAAAGTGGGTAATTATAAATATGAATTTATTTAAAATTAGAAAGAAAGTTGAAGAGGATAATAATTAAATAAATAATAGGAATTTATTTAATTATGAATAGACATAAATAATTAATGATGTATTAAATAAATAAATAAAGTTTATTTATTTAAATAATCATGAGGAAGTAATGGACTAATAATAAATAAATAAATTTAGTAATTTATTTAATTATAGAGTGACATAAGAAATTAGCGATGTATTTAAATAATAAATGTAATATATTTAAATAGTTAGGAGGAATAAAAGACATGAATTATTTAAATCACTAAAAATTATTTAATTAATAGTTGACATTGGACTATAGGACATAATTAAATATTTTAATTATGTTGAGATGAAGTATGATATAAAAAAATGTGGTTTGCAGGTCTAGGCCATTTTTATGTGTCTACAGAGTGTTGCTCCAAAGCGTGAATAAGAGGTAGCCTAGAGGGCTCCTATAACTAAAAAAGATCCTACGAAAGGGGTGACAATCAGTGGAAACTAGTCACAAAATGAAGAATCTTCAAATACGGAGATGTCGAAGCCTACTAGCTCCTCTAGATCAGGTGCAAAGGGGACAAGGTCTTCCAAGCACCCACAAAAGGTTATTGTGGATCTTGGTAGTTCTCCGGAGGAGAAGCGACCACGAACGGGAGAATCTGAAGGAGGGAAGGAGTCGCAATAAGCATAAGTGGTGGTATCGGTTGTAGGTCTTCAGGAATCTCAAGTATTTTTTCCTCCTTCTCCTCTCTCTGTTATATCTTTGGTTTCCTCCTCATCTGCCCCCACTACTTCATTCACACTAGCTATTCCTATCACTGGGTATCCAAGGCAAGCCAATATTTTTCTCCTGGGGGTCCCTTTCCATCTCCTTTTTTTCCTCCCACCCTTGAAACAAAAATGGTGGCATATCCTGACCCTTTGAGTCAACAATTTGCATCCTCAAGACCCAGCATGTCAGTTGGTGCTTTCCCGACCTTTCTTCTCACAGTGTTTCCATCATCTTCGTGCAACTAGTTTATCCCACCTTTCTCCCTAGAAATTATTACCAGGCCCAACAAGTCCACTGATACTTTAAGCATGCTATCCTTCCCACTAAAAGTCCCTCAAGAGTTTCTTTTTGCTGGTGGATTGGGCATTTCATCTTAGGAATATTTTCTTAGGTGGATGCAAATAAAAGGGCCTGAGGAAGCATAATACATAAAAGAAAGGAAAATGATGCGGGAAGGCAAGCATAGCCTCTCTTGAAAACTATGTTCAAAAAGAGCCAAAATTCATTGATGTTTGAAAAAATACCCCAATGTGATCAAATCGGTCAGGGATATTCTACCAAGTGACTATTTTTTCAATGTCGTAGGGTTGGACTTGCAATAGGCTTGTCCGCAAGATAAGGTTGAACTAATGGGGGAAACCTAGAGGGTGGTGACTACCGACTTCCTCAGGCTTAGTCACTAGATGGAGAAAAAGGATGAGAAAATGAAAGAGCTGAAGGGAAAGGTTGATATCTAGGAAAATAAGCATAAGGCCTAGGATGTCAAAATCAATTAGCTTTGAATGAAAAGAATGTTGTTGAAAATAGGGTAAATGAGCTTCAGGCTTTAGGCACAGAGGTTGTTTTGGCCCTAAAAAAAGGGTTTGAGAAATTCCAAGTGACTGAAGCAGCCCTTCGTGATGAATTGAAGTAGGCATATGATGGCCTGAAACAACTCCGACAAAGAACTAATGAGGAGGTAAATGAGATAAATGTCACTTTGGAGAAAGAAACTGAGAAGCAGAGGAAGGCTGAATTGTTCTTGGGAGAGAAGCAAAGATAAATTTCTACTCTGAGGAGTCAATTGTACGTCCTGGAGAGCAACATGGTAGAGTTGAAGGCGGAGTTGAGCAACAAAATTATGGAATTGGATTTTATCAGAGCCCAACCTCTTGCACCCCAAATAACTCATTGGAGATCACCAAGGAACTACATGCATCATACTGAGATAAGGTCAAAGTATTATGCCTTACATTGTAGCCCACTCTAAAGTTTATGGCACAAGAAACTAGTCTATGTGAGGTAGTTAGTGAAACAATGCAACGAGTGCAAGATATGACTTCCGATAAAGTTTCGAAGGCCAGGCGATTATTGGGAAAATTATATACAACCTCTGATGAAGCATTGAGTAGTGTGGGAATCAAGGATCAAATAACGGTGGCCATAGGCATAAATATTGTCATCTCTATGCTTGAGGTCATCCAACATGTGGGAGAGTGCAGGGCTAAACTGACCTAGATTACCAGTGATATGCAGGCAAAGTTTTCTCTCTTAACTCATCGAGGCCTCCCGTCGCCCTTAATCGTAGATCAAATAGTGGCAGGTATTCAACACATAATTGAAAGGATCAAGGAGAAGAAGCAGGATATTTCCATTTTCTAATCCTTTGATTAGTCTCTGACTGCCGAAAATATTGAAGGTGCAGTGCATCAGTTGGCACAACTCTTTTTCCAGCTTGAGTTAGAGGCAAATGTATATGGTGGATTGCCTTTTAAGGCAATCATTGATCTTAAGTTGGCACATGAAAATCTATGCGCTTTGTGTGTGCCATCAAGTGAGGTCTAGACCTGCCTTCAAGTTGTCCTCTCTTAGCTATGAGCAATAATAGTGGTGTTGAACCAAGGTTTCTGGGGTTCTTCATTTTGCAGGTGAAATGTCCTTGTGAGTCACCAAACTGTGAATATCTATTCACAAACTGTTGTGCCTTCATGGTTTTCTTTTCTTTTTTGTGGCTTCACCTTGCTCGTTATCACTAGAAGCTTCTTGGCATCTTCTATGTGGCCTCTTATCAGAGCTTCCTATTGTGTCGTATCGCTTTTCCTCTGTTGGGTTTTGTGCGTTCAACGTGTGGCCTTCGCTCATTTCTTTCCAAGTCAGGCCCACTCTATGGTTTCTTTTGCTTGGAATTTTCCTCATGGCTTCCCTTCGGAGCTTTTTGTTGGGGTGTCCCTCCTTTTTCGTTGGGCTCCATGTGTTCGACATGTGGAATTTTTCTATGCGCCTTTTATCTGGGATTTCCCACCTATGTGTTGGTTCTTCTCTATTGTCGTTTGTTCCTCTTTGTTGTCATGTGTTCTCTGTTGTTGTTGTGTGGCCCTATTTTCTCAAAATTCATGCTTGTTGGGATGCTACTGAATGATCTTTATTTTTGGTGTCGGCTCGAGGGAATTTGGATCGTTGATGTTTTTCGTGGAATCATATTTCTTGTAGGGGCTTTCAGGCGATGGGCTAGCTTATTTAAGCAACGTCTTTCTCTTTGTAATGGTTGTTGTTTGATAGAATTAAATTTCCCAAGCACTGGGAATTAGCCTTTTGTAATATTTGTTATTGAACTTGAACTTGCAGACTATTCCAATCAATCCAGCCTCTCTATTTTCATGTATTTAATAGGATATTAAATTGTCCTTTCAATTCCTAAAGTATTTGAATGTTTATTTCAAGCTTTCGTAATCTTCATGCAACTCAATAAAATGCAGATCGTGTTATTACTCTTCTGTGTTGGCCTTTTTTGTATTGGTTATGTTATGCAAATGAATTGATTTTCTTATGTTTTTTGTGTGCAGAAGCATCTATTTGATAAACCACAGTTACTTTTTGAGCCTTTTTTTTCAGCATTGTGCTTAGTTAATTCTCTTATAATTTGGTGCATCACCTTAGTTTAGGTTTGATTATTTCATGTTATCCTTCTTACCCTTTACCTCCCTCCCCATAAAAATGAAAAGCCAGCTTCGATAAAACACAGAGGTCACTTAGCTACGCACACAGATCCCCCATTAGCTAAGTTTCCCATAAGGTTGTTGCCCCTGCAAAATTTTGCATCAACATATCCCTATAAGAAAACTCCATAAAATCTTGAGTCTTTACAAATGATTCATCATCCAGGAATTTTGTACATGCCTCAATTTGCATGTCATCACTTTTATTAATCCCTCTAAGATCAACATTACTCACTATTTTCCCAATTGATTGGTTGCCCTTACTATAGATGTAGTAGGCACTCCTTCCTATATTTCTTGTTCTGATACCCAAATATCATCATTGGAGCCTTCATCATCATAATCCACTAAACTAGTGGCCTCAATCTTTTATCTTTTCAATGGTGCCTCCTCAGCCAATATTTCACTAGGTGGTGGACAATCTACATCCAAAATTTCATTCTCTACTGACCTAGGTGGAGATGGGGGTAGTACTTGTGACATAGGAGAAGGAGTTTTGTGTTCCTCATGCTAAGTGGGAGCATAGGCTTCATCAAATTTTTGTACCTTACTCTTTCTCCTTATAAAAAACTTCATTTTTAGTTCTTTAGGGGCTTGTGATGTAGACTCTTCTCTTATAGCAGAGATTCCTCCTCCATTTTTTTCTTCTACAATTGGATCCTTCCCTTTATCTTTAATAACTACCCCCTTATTTTCAAGGTGGCCTATCATTAAATCAAAATTCCTTGTTACATGCTCCACCTTTTGAATTATATCCTCAGCCTCTAGGAGGACCTTGAATTTAGGCTCTTCCTACTTTATTTTCCTTTGTATCTTATTTAATGTAGTCTACCTTGCTAACCTCTTTTCCTATTCCACAGTGTCTAACATATTCCTTATTACATATTATGGATATTGGAAAATGTGGACATACTTGTAGCTCTTGTTTCTCTCATTCAACCAAGTCATAAAAACTCCAGGATCATATTTGAACCTCTCAACTGTCCTCTGCATGTGGTATGTTTTGAGCACTTCAAGGATATTCCTCCAACCTCCTTTGGTCATTAAAAAATTAGAGAAACATGTGTATGAAGGAACGAAATTTCTCTTTCCCTGATTCAACAAATGCTCATTCTCAACATTTCCTAGTTGCCTAATAACCTCAAGGAAACTAATTCTTTCTGGCACAAACCTCGACAACAAGTGAGGTGCTACCTTGGAACCATATACTCTTAATACAATGAAATCAAAGAGTGAGATAACATCTCCCCAATTAAGATCAACGCTTATCTTAGGCCTTCTTTCCTTGGGTCTCAAGAAATCATGTAGAGCAATGAGAATTATGGGCAACTTCACAATCAAAGCTCTCTTTAGTTCGGAAGAAAATTAATTCTAGAAAGTGACATAATCATATGTCCTATCATCCTTGTCCAAGAATGTGGTCCAACATTGCATAGGCAGATCCAAGTCACTTGTCTTTCTTTCCAAGTCAATATTCTATCTAAAATACATTGCACCTTTGTATAAGAACATATGTATTAGCAGTGAGTACCAACTACATCTTAATCTTACCCCAGATTCACCTTTCTTTAATCTCACTAGTCCCTCATGTATTCTTTCAGAAAGAAATCCTGCATAATCATATACTGCACATATTGGGGATCTTGGATATGGGTAGCCATATACATCCATGTCATTAGCATTCTAGAGACAAGATCATAACTAGTTATTTGGAAAATGAAATAAAAGGTCATTTTGGAACAAGGAACAAAATAGTTAATAGGGAAAGGCTCCTTATCATTTGAACCTATCACATTCTTTTGTCCTACAATTTATGCTAGAAATCTTGGTCTTTTCATACTCCTTCCTAAGAGAATCTTCATTTATCTTATGTATTTCATCATTCCATTCAGTAAGCTTAAAAATAAGACATAATTCCTCCTTAGTGATCTTAACCATTTATTTTCCATCATATGTTTTGATAGTCCTCATGAAAAGGTCATAGTTTTTGAAAAGATAAGAAACATTTATAGGGTTTTGTACCCTTTACACAAAGAGCCACAAGGGCCAAGAAGGACAAGCATGGTTTTGAAAGGACTAGGAACCTTTTATAGAGCTAAGGTATCACTAACACAATAGGAAACCAACACCAACCAAACCACCGCAACACACAATAGGAACACCAATAGCACAAGGTCACCAGATGACCAGGTAAGGAAGGACACTCAGAACCAACAGTAGTCCCAACACAAAGACAACTAAGAATCCAAAACCTGGAACCTAAACCAGAAGTAATTGAAATTTTAGAGCAAGCAACAACCCTAAGAATCTAACAACACAACAAGCCCCAAGGTCTTTCCAAAATCTAACCAATCTACAAACCACCTACAACGGTTGGGTTGTAGCAGAATTAACTCTCAAACATGAGCCAACCATATTCCTACCAAAGGAGGGGTAAGAATCACCATAGCAGCACCAAAAGGTCCTTCAAAATGCATCAACCCAAGCATAGAAGCAACTGAACGAAAGCAGATCCACCTCACACCAGTCTCCCAGTTACAAAAGAAGAACAAGGCTGAAGCAAGAGGAGCAACATCCAACTTACAACACCAACCCACTTGGAGAACCAACACAAACTCCACCTCAATAGAAGATGTCTCACCTCTAAAGGAGTAGACAAGATGTAAACCATCCAGACTAGGGAAACCAGTCACCCACTCAAATAGGTTCCACCTGAATAGGAACTCATAAGAGGGGAGAGAACTCTCCAACATCACAACTGTAGACATGAAAAATATACAATTCGATTTGACACACTGGATCCTGATTTACTAACACCATTTCATCCTAGATCATCTCCTTTGCTAGTCATTTAATCGAATAATTTGTATTTGATTAAATTCATCACTCTTCATCTCTTAATTAAATAAATCAACTTTATCTAATTAAGTCATCATCTCCTGTTAATTAAATAAATCAATTTTATTTAATTATTTATGTAATCCCTCTTTAATTAAATAATTCATCTTATTTGATTAAATCCCTAAAGTCTTCTTATTAAATTTAATGAATTAAACCTTATTTAATTTAATCTAACATTGTCCCCTTTAGTTAAATAAATCAAATCATTTATTTAATTGAATATTTCTTCACAATTCTTGATTTAAATTAACTCATAAATTCAAGTCAAAGTTGTCACATCTCCTAATTCCTTATTACATTAATTAATCTTTGATTAGTTTAATCTTAAATCATGTCTCATCCTCTAACTTTTACCACTTGCACATGAAAATAGATTTAATTCATTTATTAAATTGCCTATTTTCTCTAAACATGGAATAAAGGAGAAATACTCCTTCAAATTTGAATTCAAAATCCAAGTGGATGGGTACTTCCAACAAGGAATTCACTCCTCTCATATGTCCTTGGGCATTGAGCCAAGTGACATTAACTCCATTTCTTTCTCCCTCCAACATGTCACATTCAAATTTCAAATTTGAATCTCATGGCATTTATCATACACATTGACCAAAATGCGCTCATTCCTCCTCCAATCACATGTGGAAAAGTGGCCTCTTCTCATTGGTTGGTCTTTTGTCCTACATTGCTGAATTTCACTCTTTCTTCCAATTTGGAAATCTATAAATGAGAGAATCTTCCTCTCATTCTAACATCCATAATTTGAGTAAACTTACTATACTCAACTTCATCCTCAAGCATATCTAGTTTCTTCCATTCCATCAAGTTATTAGCTAGGTTATGCAGATTTTTCATCATGGAGCTTGATCAAATCTTCATCAAGGTGGATCACTCATCAAATCATCAACATTGAAACAAAAGGAGTTGGGAAAGGGCCAATTTCAACACATCAATTGGCACCAATTCCCCCATGGGATCTAGATTTTCCTTTGCTTAGATAGGTTTTATTTAGTTTTTGCATTCTTCTTTATTTTCCTTTCTATTTGAGCATAGTAAATGGATTTCATGGGGAATACTTGTTTTACCTTTCAAATTGAGCTAATAATGTGTTTGTTTGTTGTATTTGTGCAGGTATGAAACCAGGGTTCACAAAAACAATGACCAACTCCACCTCAAAAGGAGAGGGTTCGCCCTCAATAGAAGCATACTTCACCTCATAAGAAGTCAACTGAAGGACATGGCAAAGATAAGTGACTGAAGAAAGGAGGGCCATCACATCCAAAGGTAGCCCGGGCGACAATGAAAGCATCCCATTCAAAAACTTAAAACTTCCATCCATCTGGGTCAAATAGAAAAGGCTCAAGGCAACCACCCAAGAGAACCCCACAAAATTTAACTAGAGAACAACCATGGGAGACAACAAGTCCCCACCAGTCCCAACACCACCATCGAGCGCAAGAGCAACCCATAGTAAAACCAACATTCTAGGAGAGGACCCAAAACTAAAGTCCAAGCCAATAGCACAACAGAGCTCCAAAAAGGAATCCAGAGCCCTAGCACTAAGGTAAAAAAACAACACATCAATCAAAGGAAGGCCAGAACAATACCACAAGTTAGCCTCCAAAGGAGACAAGCAACTTATCCTGAGTCTCAAAAAAAGAGGTTGAGAATATCACCCCTCGTCTCCACACTCAACCACCATGACACCCACACAGGGCCAAGAGAAGAGTCGCCCTACACAACCATGGTAGGAGACAAGGCATCAACATCCCACCAACTCCCAGCACAAAAAAAATAGGCTCCAAGCCCACATAACATGCTACAATGAGCCAATTAGGGAGACCCCCACACAACAGAAACCACCCTCCAGTGCAGAACAACCCACCTCGAATGAGACAGGCTAGCCCCAATAGGGGAAAGAGGAGCGGAAATGACAGGTTTCTATACCACACCGGTAGGAAACACACAGGTCAAGCAAGACCAACCGACACCATCTTGTAGCCCAAAAACCCAATTTAGAACACCAACGTTCTCAGAAACAACACAAGGCTAGCACATGTCACCCGTAAAAACCAGACAGAGGGAGAAAATCCCAATCCTATCTAGAGCATAGGTGACGATCTACAGGGGAGAGCACTAGACCATGAACAACAATCTATCTTCGCCATCATCATCCTCAACAACGAAATCCTCAAAAAATTTCAAATTTCCCACTCTACGTCGTTTCCTGCTCAGCAAAGCCATCATCATATTACTACAAGGTCATAGTTAGTAGATATTGCCTTCAAAAAATCAACATCCATTTCAACATTTGGCACAATTAATTTTCCCAGATCATAGTTCCAAGGGTTTCCTACTGGGACACCCATATTTTTGTTCTTGAACCAACCATAAAACAATTCCCATCTAGTATAAGGTAGTTTAGCATCCATGATAGAACCTCTTTTGTTGAATAGACACTCTGCCATTTGAGGTCCTCTTGGAATCAATTGGCCTCTAGTTTTGTTGCTAGTGGAAGGTAGTAATTGATCGATAAGGTCTTTATTCAGAGGTATGTTTGGAGTGGAAGCCTCCCCTTTAGACAAAGATAATTTTACCTTAGGAGCCATAATATAGGAAGTACAAAAAGGTATATTTTTTTGGTTTAATTGATCAACACCTAAGGCTATTATGAGGGTTTGGCATGAACTATATAAGTGCAAAATTAATAAAATCCCTTTTTCATGAACATCAAAAGCTTAAAAAGCTAAACCAAGAAAAACCCTAATAGAATTAAGCCTAAGAATTCACAGATTATCAATAATACCAGAAGAAAAGAAATAATTGAATTACTATTTTCTCAAAGGTTGACAACCCTGGTTTCGACATGAGAAAATGTTGAGCAACCACAACATGAGCTCTTTGAGTGTATTGATTATACTCGTAATGCTAAATTATGTTTTTGAGATAAATATTAATAATCATGCAATTCCTTACTTTGATAGCTCAATGTCCTTTCAGTTATTAAGGCTCACTCACGCAAACCAAAACAACTTGCTTTCCTTCAACTAATTGTTGAATACCAATCATTGATTCTTTTAAAGAGTTGATTGATCCACGATCCAAATTTGATCAGTTTATTACAAAAGATCCAACTAGACACATCCACAACAGTTATCAAATGACAGGAGGCCACATGGAAACACTTGTTTGTAGTATGTGGGCTCCACCATCTCTTTGTCTTTTCAACCATGATCCACATTTCTTTATTCCCTTACCCCTGTGAGCCATAACTCGTGTGCAACTTTCAACAAAGGGAAGATGGGAAACGATTGAGATCAGATCTTGTGGCCTCATGATATGCACTTCTTAGCCAACATAAATTTTATCCTTCATACAAAATTTATAGCCCAGATTAAAATATCTTCTAAGCACATGTAATATATGAAAATTTTACTCCCCATGTACTGTGTTGAGATTTCAATTAAATATTTTCCCACATATCTATGCCTCTATGTCCTCCAGGTCATTCCATGCAGCAGATGCCTGCTTCCCTGTGGGAAACTGGAAAGAAGGGTGGGATCCTTATGGGATAGTGGGGAGTGATCCAAATTAATCCATGTCACCCGCAATCAACCATTGACCACGTTGAAATTCACCAATAGTAACCCTCATTCCCATCATAATGAAGACAGGTAGCAATCGCCTGCTAGCCCATGTGGTTATTTGAATAACCAAAAAAAGAAAATGGGCAAGCGAGGAACGATCCAGATGTGGCCACCTCAATTATCTCCCATTGTTGATCCTCTTTAATGACCAACTACACACCTCATCAATGATTTATAGCCCACTAATCATCAAGGATACATGTCTTTTTCTCGTGAGCTCGAATGAATAAAAGAACAAGAGACAAAATGGAATGGGAAGGTATGAAATGGCTCAAATTCTTGTGCATTGATCACATGACATTCGTGGGTTCTTATATCTACACATGTCAAAAAAATTTAACCCTAAAAGAAATCAAACTAGGGCGATGAAGCCACACCAACAACATAAAGGACTTAATATTTTTTAGGTGGGAAATATTCAGCCCGACTTATGAAAATTTTCAAAGTAATGATCCAATAGGGTCAGCCAATAAAACAACACCAGGGGGGCGATCACCTAAAAAGTTTCAATATAAAGAGTCGTGACTTAAAGGATTGATGAACAACACAAGGATTCAACTGAGAAATAGAACTAAGGCAAAGATATAGACTCCAAGTTTTTTTTTCAAATGAGACCAAAGTAAACCTAAAACCCCTTATTCATTAGTGAGAGACAAAACCCATAACTCCCTAAACTCATCAAGTTTTTGGAGATGGAACAAAAAAATTTAGGGGTTCCATCACCAATCACCAAAAGTGCATTTTTGAAGCTTACTAAGGGCTCATTTTCCCTATGGTGAATGGGTCTTTGCTAGGGCTCCTAAAGATTAGTCTTTGGGTTTTGTTATGTTGTGTCTGCATTCCTAGATTCCTAAAGCTTGAGGTCAAAAAGATAGAAATAAATTCTCTAGATTAGTTTTCATGAAATTGAAAGAATGATCACAACTTTTACATCTTTGTAATTTGTTTTCTTCAATAGATCTTCCACCTAAAATCTGTAATCACACATCAAGATAGAAAAAAAAAATTATTTGGTGAATTGGGGTTTGCCTTGGTTAAATCTTTTTTTGGTAATTAAACCTTTGAATGAAATGAAATAACATGTTTTTAGGTGAAAAATAGGGTAGACACAAACCCATGAACAAGAGGATCTACCATTTATTTTTCTATGGCCCTAAACACTCAAATTATGTAAAATAAGATGCCAATAACAATGAGAAATGCAACCTAATTGTTAGGGACAAGGCTATCAAATTATTACCTCCATTTTGAGAAAAACAAGAATGATCCATGATGTCTACACTCTTGAATTCCCTATTATCAGCTTTTGGAAGTCTATATGCAATTTTGTAGAGATCTTTATGTGATTTTACACTTTGAATGACAACTTAAATACAACATTGAAACTTTGACAATATTGCTCCAAATCTTTCTCAATTGCATCTTCAACATATAAATCTACAATCACATACTCAAGGGGCAAAAAAAAATTGTTGTTTGTTAGTCAATGGGGAATTGCCTCAGTGAAACCCCTTGTAGATAATCAAACCAAATGATGAAATGAATGAAATGTAGCATGAAAAATGAAATATGTAAATGATATCACCTTGGATGATGTCTTGTGAAATATGTCTTCATACTAACATGTAGTGGCCATGAAGAATGTAATTCTTGGATGTGAAATGATGCTTGTAAATAGACCCTCAATGCAACATTAGCTATCTTAGCTCAACCACATGCATGAATTCATTAAACCCTTAACATGATGATATGATCTTGAATTGCTGCAATAAACTCTTGAAATATTCCTTGAAATACCCTATGCATTCTCTTGCAATGATTTATAATGCTTGATCAATTGAATGCTTGAATTCTTGATTTTCTAGGTGAAAACAATGTGAATTAATCCCTTATTTATACTAAATTAGGAGATTAACCCCAAAATTAAAATAATTAAGGTCGACACTAGATATGGAAAGAAACAGTATTAAATTCCCACCATAATGAAATTCAAAAAGGAGGGTCTCGTTAAGAGAGGACCCATTCACCATCTTGGGTGAATGTGTATTGGCTAAGTTTACCAGGACCTAACCTCAGGGGATTGAAAGAGGGCTAAAAACCAATTCTAGATCAACTGAGAAAGAGCGGTCCTATTAAGGGAGTGTCCATTTTCCATCAAGGGAAAATAGGTCCTAGCTCAACTTACCAGGACCAAACTTTTCCTAATGAAATATTTTTGTTAATTAAATTATAATTATCGGGACAAATCTTAGGGAGGTTTCAAAATTAAGGCTTAAATTTGAATCAAAAGGGAGTTAATTACTCCAATTACCCACAATTAATTAAAACCACCTAGATAAGTGTGAAATTTTTTTATAACACTTTACAACACTTAAATAAGGTACACATTATGTATATTTTATTAGAAAGGGGCTCTTAGGCTTAATTAAGCAAATACATCTTAGAAAAGTGTGAAAATGTGTTACTACACTTTACAACACCTTTACAAAGGATCAGTTAATGCATGTTTTAGTCTAATAAAGGTACTAGAATATTGTGAATGTGTACAACACATTTCATCACCACTCCAAGACATCATTAGTTCAGTCCTAATGTCAATTATCAAATCAAGTAAGGGAAAAGGCTTACTTTTTCCATTACTACATTTTCCCCCAATTTAGTGAGAGGATGACCCCATGTAAAAATAACACTAAAATAGACATTAAAGACACTTAAGTATGTAATAATAACAAATATACATGATCATACCCTATCAAATGCCAAGAATTTTTTTTTTAAAATGATCAAGCACAACCATTTCAACGAGCTATGAGATGATATTGTTTGTCCATAACACATGTTGCTCACTCGGGGGAAGTGGAACCTTAGTTTGTACACTAGGTGAGTTGTCTCAATGAATTAGTTTAGTGAGAAATTCATGCTAGCGTGTTGGCTTCCCACTGTATGGTGAGAAATACATACTGGTGTATCGACTTCCAATCATACTTGTAACTATACCAAATGTATCCTCCTGATAACTTTAGTAAGGCACCACAATGTAAATGCTTTTGTATATCAAGTAATTTTTTGTTAAAGGTTGTTTTAATTTGTTTGTGTAATGGTCTTCCTCTTAGGGAGCATTGTGCCTAATGTCTCCAAGAGAGAACAAGTCAAAAGTGTCAGATCATCACCCATGGGATGCCTCATTCACATCATGTCATGACAATAGATCATACAATATTGGATGAAATCAAACCCAATGACACCACCAAGAAGAGGACACATCACAAGAAGAAAGGAACATCATTCCATAATTTTTTTACCAAAATATGTCGTCTATGTATTCCCCCACTTTAAAGCAATTGCTACAACATCACTATGAGAAATTTCTTTAAAGTAGCCAAATGTTTTGATCCTAACACTAGTAGAATTTGGAAAATAAATGACTACGTGACTAAAAATGACTAAGTTCTACTAATTTTTTGTAATTCACAAGTATAAATGACTAATTTGGTAATTGGGTAAAATCACAACTAAATAATTGGTCAGATAAATAAAAGTAACTAAATAAATGACTATTACTCCTCTATTCTTTTTTCTTTCGAATTTGATCATAATCCATAAAGCTTAAGCCCCCCTCATGGGACCCCTACCTAAGCGGGCCATTTGGCTATCTAGGTTGTTTGGTGCACCAAAAATACCTATTACATGGAATGCATTGCCTCTCGGTGCAATCGTAAGGCCTTCACATATTTTATACAAAAATTTAACATTTACATTATTTTACTTTTATTATTGATTATGTTAATGAATCATTAATGTTTTTAACTATGATTTGAAGCTAGTTTGATTTTCATATTGTGTTAGCATGTCAAATGTATCAAAGAGAAATTGTGGTCAATTTTATTAATAAAATATGATTTAAACAATTCAATTTCATTGTGAGGGCTATCTTGTAGACACTTCCATTTCAAAAGGTCAAGTAGTTATTTCTAGAAGCAATTAGATTCAATTTACATGGATTGTAGAAATGTAATATCTAAAAAAGTAATTATTTCTAGAAGCAGTGCCTTAAAAATGTAAGGTCAAGTAGTTATTTATAGAAGAAATTAGATTTAATTTACATGGATTGTAGAAACATAATGGTCAAGTCTACTAAAAACAAAGATTTTTCCCTTAAAAAAGAACATTTTCCCCTAAATATGAAGATTTTGCCCTAAAATAAAGATTGATTCACTTCTATTTTTGCTTGTTGATATACTATACCATCTTAATAATACAAAAATAGAAATAATAATGATCACTTTTGGTATGCAAATTTTTTCTCTTTTAGGCTTTATATTGTTAATTTAAAAAAAAAAATAGAATTATTTAATAACCTATTAAATCAATTGTGTGTTGATCATTTTTATAGATGTTATATTTTTATACAAGTTTGAACTCTAGTAATTTTAGGAGTACATCATTCTTATCTTAATTTTCACAACATATATTAAAATGACAATGTAGATAGATGATTTTTTTTCCCCTAAAAATGAAGATTAATTTCCACATTCCTTCCATGCAATAGTTTTTTTTGGTGCATTTTAGCAATAGGTATTTTTGGTGCCTTGGTCGGGTTGTCTATGCATTTGGAGGGAATTTTAGGCAGTTGATTTTTGGCATAAAACATTGTGATTACATGTTGGAGGGAAGTTTGGAAGTTTAATCAACAACTTGGTGTGTCAACTCCCATGTCACCACTACATTAAGTAGGATTCCATATATTTTTAATTTTATAATTGTCTTAAACTAAGAATAAAAACAAAAATTCTAAAATATTTTTTAATTTTCCCTCCCTGCAGTTTTCTATTCCCACATTTTTATTTGCCGTATTTTCCTCTTTCCTCCCAAAATACATTTTCCTATAGCATAAATCATTTTGGTAGGGTTGCAAAAATTGTGATTTGTAGCTTGATTGATTAGTAGAGCGTTAGAGGTTGTGTTGTGGGTAGGGCAGTGTCACCAAGGCATAATACAATATTTTTTAGATGTTTTTGGGTGTTTATTTGTGTCATGGAGGTGTTTTTTGTTGGTGGAGATCCTGTTGGTCAAGTAAAATGGACACAAAAAAAGGCAAAGTAGAAATAGGGGACCACAAAAAAGAGGATTTTTCTTCCTCTTGCCTTTGTCCTTTTTGTTTTCTTAATTTTTTTTAAGTTTGTTTAAGTACACAAAGCTAAGCACACATACACCAAGATGTTTCATAGGAAGTAAGAACCAGGCACAATGAAAGAAACACCAACAATATGTTTTTTATTCCAACTTCCTCAAACCAACATTGGCGAGTAGTATACACCAAGAAAATATAGGTAAAAGATTTTGGTCTGTGACTGAGTCAAATTTAATATGGCCGCTTCACCTCCTCCAAGCTCTTGCCTCACGTGTTTTTCACCAATAATTCTCATTAGAAAGTGAAATTCCCCAACTTATATCAATCAAAAACATAAAGCGATCTAAATTATTATCTCCATAGAAGGTATCTGATAAAGCAACCCTGAGAAAATTTTCATCTTTCTCTGCTTCATAGCCACTATAGTCATACACTGTTGATAAGGATTCCATGATCTTTTCCATTACTAAAGTGATAAATTCTATAATACTTTCATTTGAGGACCTTTCCATGTGCACCTTGTATTTTCTTACAGTCTCTGCAAAGAGATATCCTACTTACAATTTTCCAATATTGGGATCGTGTGGTACCTTTTTCATGTAAATAGTCTTCTCCATAGGTTTATTGCACTATATTGCACTAATGGTTCATATCAAAACACAAAGAGAAGGAACTTGTTTAACAACCAACTTCTCTTCCTCTATTTTTTGCACCTCATTATTTGACTAGTAACCAATATTGTAAAATCTCGTACTAGCTATATTAATAATTTCAAAAAAGATCCCATCATATTTATATTTTTATTTATTCATATAGGACTTGAAAGACCATTAAAATTAGTTTCTATTCTACAACTATGCTCCTTTTTTCAATACCTTCAAAGTAGCTAGTTTTGAACTGCTTCCCACATCATTTGATAGTGTATTCTATTCTAATAAAGAGAAATTTCCTCTCAAATTTATGAAGGTGTTGATAGAGTGAGAAATCATAAATATGCTATCATAAGAATACAATCCAAAAAAATTCAAATAGGCACTAATATTTTTCAGAGAACTAAAATAACCATTATCATGGAGGACTTATTGGATGGAACACTTGTTTGTAATTTCCCAACCTCTTTCAAAACCTTTTTTTCCAAATTTAGTTAGACACTAGTAGTTTTCCTTCATCCTACCATAAATATAAACACAACAGAACAAATATTTTTAATTTAATGAATCCTGAGTGAGGTAAGTGTTGTAAAAGAATTTGTTGAATTTGGTAGAAAATTAAAACACCAAATATTGCTTGAAGATGAAACATATTCCTAATTTTGTTGTATATTTTCTTATTATGTGCCTATTCAGAAGGCAATGCCAAAGTTTTGGGTATGATCTTATGTACTTGAATGGTTAATTTTTTAGTTGTATTACTTCCTTACTAGGAGGAAGTAGTGTGGTTCTTAAAAGTAAATAGGTTAGTGATATTAGCTTAGAATCTCTTGAACAAAGAGAGGGAATCAAATTCATGCTCTTTTAATGAATCAGGCTAGTATGATAATCATCAATTAAGTTTGAGGATAAGTGTGGATCTTCCATTTACAATAGATTTATACCTCTATTTATTGTAACAAAAAGGTTTGCATTTTCTAATTGTAGGAAAAGAATCTATAAATGCAAGCAGAAAGTTCATCAATTAAGTTTGAAGATAAGTGTGGATCTTCCATTTACAATAGATTTATACCTCTATTTATTGTAACAAAAAGGTTTTCATTTTCTAATTGTAGGAAAATAATCTATAAATGCAAGCAAAAATTTCTTATATATTTATAAATGCAAGCAAAAAGTTCTTATATATTTATATGTGCTACTATAAACACCATCTCAAATCAAGTTTAGATTCCTCTTACTTTGTTCTTATTGATGCAATCAGCCCAAGTAATTGTAGGGAAACAAACCATGTATAGTTCTTTCAGGAATCTTTCAGGATTGAACAATGTCATATTTGTGTAAATAAATGATTGTGGATAAGTTATTCCTTAAAGGAGAAAAATATATACATGAGAATTCCCATATGATTGGCTTTGTAGTGTGGGGCATGCTTAGAAATTATCTACAATTAAAATGCATGTATCTATAAATAATTTGATTTTTACTAGAGAGGGGCATTTTTCTTGAACAATAACCACTGCTTCGGTCATTGGATATAGTGTAGTGTACACACTTTGTCATCTCACTTGGTAAGTTCTAGAAATACCATGTGGCATCATTTTGTGGGCCATTTGAGAGAGACTATATCCTTTATGTTGTAGTTATTGAAGTGCATTGTGAAGGGAATCTTGTTATTTGAAAATGGATTGTCCACATGTTGAGAGTGCTCTTAGTGGAGATGATTGCAACAAATATTGAGAACTAGCTAGATGTGAAATACAAGATCACTAACGGCATGAATGTATTGAAAATACTAGTTGTGAGTTAGTGGTGTACCTAAGAGCACCAATGGCTAATCTGCTCCTTGAATAAATCACATAGTTTAGATATGATCACATCTAGATGAAGCTAGATTATAATTTCACAATACACAAGAAGCTAGTCCAATCCCATTTATAGGTTTCGAAGATTTCATAAGAGTAAACATCTAGAAACACATCCTCTACTATTGAAGTCTAATAAAAATATCATAGTAGAATGGAAAATTTCCATTTGATGATGGCTTGGTGATAATCTAGTAGGCAATGTATGATTGCCAACAAATTACATGTTTGGACATCTGAGTTGCAAATTAGAGTTGCACCCAAGAGGATTAATGCATGATCTATTTTTTGAAGATTGGTTGTATAATGGATGATCCTATCTAGGTAAGTCTAGATTGTTTTTTCGCATGCACAAGAAGTTAGTCAACATGTTTGTTGTCATACTCTCAAGGTTTAATAATCTAAAGTGCTTAAAATTCCCCCAATTTTAAAAATTCAAGTTCAAATATATAAAAATGAGAAAGTTATAGAAAAACAACAAGACAACATTAAAGCAATCCTGATCTGAATCTTTGCTATCTATGTTCTTTCCTAATGTGCTTGAGGTATTTGTCTTCCTTATGATAGTAAATGATTTTTAAATTGTTGTTTAGAAACTATCCTCCTTAAGACTTGATTTTCTTTTTGTCCTCTCAGACTGCAGTTTGGGGTTCATGGACATATGAAGCTTTAGATTTGTTTCTAATTTAGTGACTTCTTATCATAGGAAGAGGGTTGAGGGAGAGATTGGCTTTAGCTACTCATTCTTGTAACTATCTTACTATGTGAGATATTTTTAACATTATCCACTTTCTTGTAAATGCGTTAAGTTTTTATAAAATTATACTAAGTCATTACCAATTGGAATTTGATACAATAGTTGAAAGGATATGTAAATTCTTAGTTGCATCATGATCACCCATAATAATTTTGGATTGTTGACCAAAAGCCCTTCTTGATATAGATTGATGTCTCAAAAGTGTCTATTACTTCTCCAAAATCAATGATATTGAGTTTTGGCATAAAATGTTGTGATTGCACATTGGAGGGAAGTTTGGAAGTTTAATCAACAATTTGGTGTTTCAGCTCCCATATTTTAAGGTTTTCCCTTCGTTTGTAGAGCAAAAAATTGGCTTAAGAAAGAATCCATCAATATTAAAGGATCATTGGCATTGATGCAATGATAGAGACGTCATTGTTAAAGGATCATAGAGTGGTTTTTTTGTCATGAATAATAACAATGGTATCCATCCACCAAGGAACTTTCATGAGGGCGTGATGCATAGCAGCCAAGAGAGTTTTGTAGTTAGGGTTTTAGAAGTATAAACTTCACATTTTCAAGAGGAAAAAACACCATAACAACAGATATCAATCAAAAGGTTTGGTCTAAGAGTACATTGCAAGTCTAACAAAGGAAACAACCATTGAATGCAAAGAGTAGTGGTTTCCATTTTTGTAATGCCATAGCTTGTTGAGCAGTTTTTTTTGAGTTGCAACACCAGTATCATTCAAGAAAGGGTGGGACATTAAACAAAGTTACAATCTAAAGGTAGGGTTTCCAAGTGGAAATCTTGAATCCTAAAACATCATGCTTCCCTTTATTTGTTTGAGATGCATTCACTTTAATTTTGTACCAATGTTGCAAATTTTCCATATTTTTGAATAACAATATTGTTGTTGTCATTTTTGGAAAGATCTGGTCATACTAAGTTGATTGTAAGTGGGAACTACACTGAATTAATAAGAGAAATTAGTTATTTTGGATGGCTATGTTAATTGTTTCATTTCTAAGGTTTTTCAATTAATTTTCTCATATTATATTGAGGATAATATGTGTCGTAGTCAATTTGTTACATTTGTGTTGATTGGAATTGAATCAAGTAGAAATCATATAATATTCGTATTGGGGATATTATAGTTTCTCATATGTGAAAATATTTTTTTTGGAATGAGAAGGGCTTCTTCCTAGTCCAAAGCTCATAAAATTTCATTTATAGTTGATCGGAATGGTATTTCCAAAGTAGCATGTTGTGTTGTCTAACCTCGATCCAACCCTACCCTACATGCCCAGGGTGTAAATGAAAATTTTGAAAGGGATCAGCTAGTTTTGGGAGCTCCCAAACTCCCATGTTGAGTACATATGCTTGCAATACTATAATCATGGGCAAAATAAGATCATCATTTTAAGTGCAAATTGAATTATGCATATCAAAATAGCCATAATGAGAAATAACAAAAGCTATAAATTTATGATAATAGTCCCCTTTCTTTTTGGTTGCCTTTGTATATGATTAAAGAACATATTGCTTCTAATCTTGTGTTTTTTTTGGTGTAGATCCATCTGATTTTATTCTCTTTCCATTGGTTATACATTCTTTTAATGAGAAATTAAAAAAACAATAAATTCATGATAATAGTCCCCTTTCTTTTTGTCCCCTTTCTTTTTGGTTACCTTTGTATGTAATTAAAGAACATATTTCTTCTAATCTTGTGTTTTGTTTGGTACAGATCCATCTGGTTTTTTTCTCTTTCCATTGGTTATACATTCTTTTGATTTGGTAGTTTCTGCATGTGGGATACTTTCTATTATAAGTATACGCGATCCGAGCATGAAGTCACATTTAGAAGATCCCATGGAAATACTCCAGAAAGGATATTCTATCACTATACTTTTGTCGCTAATTGTGTTTTTTGGGGTAAGATTTAAATAAATTTATACGTTGTCCCTAACCATTCCTATTTTCAATCCAGATAAGATAACATTCTATATTTGCACATTAGATGCATCAATTTCAATTCAAGATGCATTATTTTATATCAGACATCTTGTCTTTGAATAGTGTTAATGTCAACACACTTATTTTGTTGAATTACAAATGATCTCCACAAAATTAATCTGCAATCTTTCAGTCTCTTTTTTTCATTCAGTTATTCTATTTGGGGTTTTCTGATACAGTCTACGCGTTGTCTTCTCTATACCGATCAAGCTCCTGCAGCCTTGTTACACTTTTCTCTGTGTGGGCTAGTACTTATTACAAATATGAACTTGTACAAACATTGGCATTATCAAGCTCTACAAGACATGGCAGTAATATAATTGCAAGAGTTAGTTTGGGTCTTGAATCTACAACTCTTCCCATTCTTACTATTTTTGTATCAATTATTTCTACTTGTTGGCTTGGTCGTACATCAAGTCTTGTTGAGAGTGACGGAACTCCAACAGGTGGTCTCTTTGGCACAGCTGTAGCCACCATGGGAATGCTTTGTACAAGAACATATGTTTTGAAAATGGATATGTTTTGACCAATAGCTGATAATGCTGGTGGAATTGTGGAAATGAGTCAACAGGTATAATTTCTATGAGATTAACTGTTCATGAACATATTCATTTGTCATCACTATTAATGTTGAATATCATTGGTCACTTATTACTGTAAAAGCAAAAAACCTGTCCCAAGCCATTATGCAATGTAACATAGCTGTCAGGTTTATACATCAGTTGTATAGTAATCTGCAATTTTTTTCCTTGCAACCTGAAACTGAGAGAGAAATCACAGATCTACTTAATGCAGTAGGAAACACCACAAAAGAAACCATCAAGGGCTTTGCAATTGGGTCTGCTGCAGTGGCCTCTTTTCTTCTATTCAGTGCCTACATGGATGAAGTGTCATCTTTTTCCCATCAAACTTTCAATCAGGTACATGTTTTCTCTGTCAATCTTCATGAGATTTGAGTACACTTATCATTGACTTCTTTTGAAGTATTTGTGTAAGCTCTTTTAATGATATCTGGTGTAGTTTATTTAGATCTCAAGTTGTTTTGAGGGAAACCTCTTATGCAATCATTTTATTTTATCCTTTAAAGACAGATCATTATCCCATGACAGAGGCTAATCCCTCTTCCCAAAGAGTGAAGAGCTTAACAATGTATGGATTTTAATGTGCATTGCAGGCACGAAAAATATTTTAGTGTACTGGTTTATGCGAAGGACTTCGATATTTCTAACTTTCGACATAATTATTGACTCATATTTCTTATATAATTGTGGAATAATAACTCTAGTTATTGACTTTTAACCCATAACTTTTGACTCACCTGAATTATCCACCCATCCCATTGTACCTTGGCACATAGAGTCCCTTTGCAACCATTATTTTTGTCTCCACTGGTGCATGCATGCCATTATTTTTGTATAAAATATTGGCACAAATAATATATTTTTACAAATCATGCATGATACCAAATTACACCCTTATTCTAGATCATGAAGTGCTCTTGGTTTGTTCCAGTAGTGAACATTCTTGATATATCTTTCAAATCTGTTTGTGAACTAATTTTCAGGTGTTTTAATATAACTAGTCATATTATAAAGGGGATTTATATTTCATCAAGCCTTATAAATTTTTAAAAGGCTTTTTGCTTCCCTGAGTTTTGATGGGAAGAGATTTTTGAGCAAGTTTTATGGATGATTATAACTTTAAAAGTTTATAGATGTAAAATAAGAAAATATTTTAGTTTTTTATTCTAAGGGATTCTTGTTCCCTTAGAATACAAATTTGTAAAGGAACCTTTTTCCCATTTCTACCAACGAGGGTGACTTGTTCCTAACTCTTGTAACAATCTTGGTAAACTTCTCATTTCCAGAAAAGGATATTTGTAAACATCCTCTATTAATTTCAAAGTTATTTAGGAGATTGTTCCACTAGAGAATTCATCATGTGGAACAAATGATGATTTAATGGCTATTGCAATGAGTATATTTTAGTTGTGTACAACTGGGAAGACATTTTAAATGTTTCCCCTCCAATCCTATCATTTTGAAAGTTGAAATTTTTCCTGATTATATAGGATGGGATAGTTATAGAGATTTTCCCCCCTTGAATTGGATTTGTTTTGAGTTGACTTGTGTCTTCCTATTTAGCATCAACATAATTACAAGTTTCCATTAACATGAGATTCACCACATTAGAGGAGTCATTGGACTCTACACCACTGGTTTCTACTCCATGTCAGGCATTTTACTAATGTTCATTCCAAATATTTACCATTACCACTCTTGGGACATTAAATTAGCTTTAACAAAGATTCTTCATATTGAAAATTATGTCAATATTTTCTTCTCCATTGATGCCAATTTTTATCATAGGACATTTTATCGAGCATTTATTTGTTTTAGTATGTTGTTACCAATGTTTGAGGACTCGACAAGTTCTAGCAAAGACTCATGGGACTCGCAAGTACTAGGACTCACCTAGTTGACTCACCATGGACTCTTGAGTTGAGTCCAGGCTAGGACTCGACGAGTCTGGTGAATGATTCATGTAATTCCTAGAGTCAGACTCACGAGTCCTGACTTAGGATTCTCAATGTCAACTGGAGATAGTTAGTAGCATATTAAAACTTGTTTTTTGTTTTTTTCAATTCTTTTGCTTAAGGTTGCCCAAAACATGTCTGCACATTAAAATAAGGTTAGAAGAAGCAAAGAAGAGGAGCATATGAGATTGAAATACTGCAACACCTTGTAGTTTGAGGTCTGAAAAATTGAGTTGCATTAGGAGAAAAGAGGAAGATGCAAATTGTATTTGGTTGTTTCTTATCATTTTGACATATCATTATATGTAAACATTTAGAAACTTACGATGTGGTTATACATTTTGAAAGTTTGAAACTATTTTGGGCTACCGAGTCTGAGTCCTAAAACTTTTTTTGTTACCACCCATATTTGAATAACCTTCTCATTGCAATTTATGTATCATCTAGAGAAGGTATCTTCACCATATTTTAAGAAGACATGTTGAAATAATTGTGCTCTAGTTTTCATTCAATTGAGAGGCATGATGGGAACATCTGTTATATTTAGCATAATGTCAGAATTCCTAATTAGGAATTTCAAAGTTAGCATTAGCTTTTTGTCATAATTTTTGTTTTTGTTGCTTGACCATAAATATAGGTATCCCATATCTAATTGAGCTTAGCTGAAATGGCATCAATTTCATGAGTCTTACATGCATTGTCTATTGTGAAATTGAAAAAAACATTAGAGCATTTTTGTTTGGGACATTACAATGGACCCACTCTTAAGCACTAATAAGATTGATGTTTTGATAATGTCTATTTAAAACTTTAATGTAATTAATGTTTTCTATACCTTTTTAAATTCCTTATTTAAACAAATAAATGAGTTTGAAATTGGCAATTCTAAATCTGCGTGTGTTTTTTGATGTCTTGGTGTTGTCTAGATTGGAATTTATAATGCTTGTTTGAGCATTATGTTCAGTACTTTGACTGGCCTTATAATTTCTCTATTTTCTTGTTTTAAGGTTTACTTTGGGTGGATATGTCAACTTGCTTTGTTGGTTGGTTTTATTTCTATTTAGGGAATATTGTGTTGTATTATCTTGTAGAAATAATTAAAATGAGAATGTGAGACATTAAATGGTTGACCAAATTCTTAAGTTTTGATTTGAATATTACAAGTTCTAATAGGTCATTTCATTTGGTGTGAATTTTTTCTTGAAAAGTTGCAAGGCTCTTGTCGAACACTTCAGTCCCTCAATTTTATCCCACCTTATTTGTTTTGGTCACTGACATAATGGATACATTGGGAATTTTGGTTTGGCAGCGCATCAAAGTGAAGGAAAAATTTGATGATGAGTAGGGAAATTTGATACGACCTTTACCAAGTAAGTATCATTGTGAAATTATTGAATTTCATTTTGTTGTTAGGCCACCCAATGTTTTTTTGATTTAGGAATTGGTAAACGATGATTTTTCAACAAAGAACATCCAGGAAAAACTAAGGGAAAAACAAGACAAAAATGCAACCTTTGAGCAAATGACCAGAGAATAATTCTTAATTCATTTTCTTTCATTGTATTATATGAAGATTGATATCATTATGTTCTAATTTGATGTTATATTATGGTTGGTCTTTGCAATGTGAGGATTTCTTAGATGGATTAATAATTAATATTTTACTCTTTTTTATGGTGGCTAATTTTGTGTCATATTTGAGCTTCATTTTAGTATTTTATCCATCTCCAACATTCATAACAAGTAAAATGACTATGAAAAAGAAAAGATCCTATAATTCTAATACCCTAGGAGGCTCCTAAAAAAATTATGCTATAACCTAATAGAGATATTTAGGGCACCTTAGCAAAGTAGACGATGTCTCATAATAGATGCTTTACTAATAGCCTAGATGAAATAGAAAAAGATAAAAAAAAGATTAGGGCATCTTTTGTTGTCACTTGATGGAAAATCCAACATGAAATAAATTAACTTTGGGCCATTATAATGGGTACCTTTCCTCGTATTTGGGAAAGCAACTGATAGGCCTGTCTTATCCCTCCAGATAGCTCCACACTTATATCCTTTCCTCCTTGCTTCTTAGCATCTTCCTCAGTAGGATTTCAAATTGGAAATACCTCCATTATTTTGTTTATTGTGGTCTCAAGTAGAAGGTAATTATTCCTCGATTCTCTAAACATGTAGTCCCTTTTTTAAATGGAAGATAGTTCCCTATCTTCTGTTTAGGTCTATTAATTTTCCAAATTCAACCTCAAAATATATTTATGTATTCTCTCACTCTTCCTCTTCTATATCCTCATCCTAGCTGTCCACATCCTTAATATTTTTCAGCTTTTGTAAGCTTTGGAGCTTGTTTCAAAACTAGAATAGAATGAGGTCTCAAAAGAGTGCAAACCCAATCATTTATCACAGCTCATTGATCATTAACAAACATGGCAAAAATAAAGTTCCCTGCATACAAAATGATCACCTATAGAAGATGGCAAGATGAATTTAGAACAGGAGAAAGTGTAAGGCTTATGTTGCCTTTGTATTTATTTTTAAGGCTAGAGATGTCTCAACATTCCTTCCCTTTAAAAGGTTTATGTTCTTCCTTATGCAACACTGCATAATAATTTTTCTTTTCCCTCGCCCTTTGGATTTGAAAAACATAGAATATTGATAAAGAGAATATTTCTCTATAAGTAGTAATAATTATTCACTCCTTAAATGATAATAGATCAAGGAAAATATTCCTCATGAACAAGCCCAATACAAGAGATATTGTCTTTTAAATGCTCAACCAATAAATTGACCAAAACTATAGTTTATCACCTTCGTACACTATCTTGTCCAATGTAGGTGAAAATCCAAGTCACATTAACCTAAATGGTATTTGAGAGGCTTATGAGATCCTTTAACATGAGGGAAGTGAGCCCTCCAATTCATCAAAAAAAAATCTTATGACCATGTTGATTGGGCACTTTTTGCTCTATTATTGGCTAGTAATTTTGTTGGTGCATTGATTTCTCGATAAGCATTCTTGTTTCTTGTAAAGTTCTCCTCTATTTCCAATTATGCATTCACCCTTCTCCACTACATCAATTATAACATGCAAATCATTCTCCACTAAGAGCTTCAATTTTTTTTTTGATAATGCCAATTTTAGTCCCTATGCTAATCCTTCAACTACTCAACCTATGCTTCATTATTTATACCTTTGGTAAGTGAATCAAGGAGACCTCTAAAACGATGCTACTGGAGTCCCACAAAATGCACCCTACTCTAGCCACTCAAATATTAGCTTTCAAAGTCACTATAAAAGTTTAAATAAATAATCCCTAGGGTCAAGGGTTTCCTTCTTGCTAACATTCTTAATTTTCTTTTCAATACTATTCTTAGCTAGATGTGTCTTCGAAGTTGACCATTCATAATTTATGTGCTTACCAAAATCCCTTTTAATATTCCTTTAAAGATAACCTCAAAAATATCTAACTCAATTTTAATTAGAGAATTGCCATGATTACATATTATTTTGTAGTGGAATCCTATTTCTTTCTAGCCAAACTGATCATTTTATAACAACTGAGAAACCTTCTATAGGAGCTTAAGAATCTTTGCTTGGTAAGGGATGTGAGCACGGAGTTCTTGTAGGGTAATTGGGGTGACCCAACACCAACCCAATTCCTCAATTTGTGATCCCCCACTATGAAGGGCCAATGCAAAGGAGGAGGATCTAGATTTTATTCTTCATTCTTAAAAACCACATCTTGATGGGCCTACATACCTAGTTTCTCTAACCCTCTTCTGGGTCAAAATTCTATGTTGAGTTGTTAACCAAGAAAAGGAAGAATCCTTTGGTAGGTAAAATTTCAACAAAATTGTTTTGATAAGGTCAATCATCATTTTGTTAATTTAGAGACTATAAAGTGTATCCTAGCCTGACCTTATAATTCATATTCTTATCTCTAGTCCAAAGGATGGATGCCATGAGTGCCTTATAATTTTCTTTATCATGTGATAATCTTTGAAAGATCTACATGTTATGTTCCATTAGACCTGAGAATGAACCTGAGAAAAATATTTGTTTATCTCTAGCTCCACATCATTTTTTGGCATGTCTTGCTTGATCCAGTGAATTTTTGAGAGAAAGTGTGGTAAATTTATTGTAGGAGTCTACCCAAATGTAGCCTTATTTTTGTATTTGATTTCCCATGATTGGTGGTGATTACTAACCTTCCTATTTAATATTGAAAAATTCCACATATGAAAGCCTTTAGCCTTTTATCGTTGCATCAAGGGAACCAGGTTTTATGTTAGACTGATAGCCTTTTGTTCCCTCGATATGCTTTTACCATGTTGAATCTCCCTATTGTATAGTGTATTGCCCCATCGGTGGGATGTTGTGTTATCTTCTGTTGATATGCTCTAGTGCTATCAATATGCTTTATTTGGGCCATCAGGGAAACAATAGCATTTTTTGCACCGATACACTTATGTTATTGTGATATGTCCACCTTTGATGACCCTGTCAGTACATCGGGGAAAGTCCTTTGGAAGTCTACCCGACAGAGTGTTCTTACGCCGATATTTTTGTTGCCAACTACTTTCATCGATCTATCAGAGGAGCTATGAGGGGAGTTTCCCTAATGTAATTTTAGGCCGATAGTGTTAAATTTCTTAGGAATGGGAGTGGTGACCATGGAGTTTTGGGATTATTGATGGATATGAGTCAGTTTCACAAGATAAGCCCACATGTAGTTAAACTAACTATAAATAAAATCTTACATCCATAAAGAACATGTAACACTATTGTTTTCTATGCAGTTAATTTTGGATGACTAAAAAATTTCCCTTGAAGTCTAGTGTTTAGGACTGTTCTATATATTCAGGTTAGTTTGATAAAGTTACACAGTTTGAATTTCTAACAAAATGTGTAAATAAAAAAAATGGATCCCCATAGTTGTCACCATTATTTCTCTTATTGGACTCTAATGATTTTCCATGAATTATTTATTTTTGATTTTTTTTATAATTCAGGTTCAAGGTTGGTTGATTAAGTTTTTCTATGAAAAATAAAGAAGCAACATTTAATGAAGCTACATGTATCACATTAAAGTTTTAGTTTATCGAGTGTTGTCAAGTATGCAAACCATTGAAATTACAAGAGTTGTTAATGGATATTTTTCATTTAATCATATATTCAACACAAATGTTTTATAGGTACAAAAGTAACATTTCTTGTAAAAAATAGAAACCAAATAGGCAGAGACAAAAATGTATAGCCTGTGTTTCCCAAAATAATTATCACCATCTGTAGATTCAAATTTATGAATAGTTTACCAGTTCATTTTAAATTTTAGAAAGAGATGTCAATGTATTCATGAGTTGGCTAAATTATTCAAAAGGTTTGGAATGATAGGTTGTTACTGTGAAAACTAAAAATATTGCTTAAGTTCCATTCATTGCCTCTATGTAGTTTTTCATTTTTTCTCTTTTTTGATAATTTATGGAGGGTGTGTATGGTCCTTCACCATTAGATAAAATGAGAAAAATACATAAGGGGTAGTATTATGGGCACTAAGGTCACCAAAAATACACAAAAATAGAGCCATAAGAGAGGTCTGCCAATGGAGGAAACCACCTTCCCCAACAAAGAAATAGTTAGTTGAAGAAACAGGCGATCATGAAAAAACACTTACCTCCATAGACATAGAGAAACTAAGGTAGGGACTAGAATCCCTAGCTTTCAATTCCATTGCTAAAGCTAGGGAAAGAGCCCACTTGGGGGACCAACAATATCATCACACTTTTCCCTTTTGAAGCCACGTTGTAATCTTCGAACGGTTGTAAGGTGAAAACATTAGTAAACCTTGAGTGTACCATTTGATTTGGTAACTATAAGGTGATTTAGGACAACAAAAATCCATACAAAATGATTACAGTTCAAGTGAGTAATGATATATTACCAACACTTATTGGTTAGAAACTTAGCACAAAAATTTCCCCTATTGTAGCAGTCTCTTGCAACCCAAATCGAGTAGAAGAAAGCCTTACCACTAAATTCAAAGTTCCTAACACACCTATGAAGCTCACCTTCAAAGACATTTACGTCTAAGTTTTGTATAAATTCTATCCAAATGGAGGATTCATTGTGCACCCTTCTCAAATTTTCCATTCCATCAAGCCCTAGGATATTCTTAACTAAATTAAGGGATCTAGAGGCCAAACAATCAAAAATTTCCTTCAAGCTCCAGTCCAAAACAACCATGTACAGAAAGGGGTACAGAGGTTTTGAACCCTTCTTCCCATGAACCATAGCAGCTAAGCTCAAAAGGAAACAATACAAAAGGCCATTATAACCACAAGAAACCACAGTAGGAAAATGGAGGATGGGGCAGTAAAGCATAGAACACTGAGCATCACTTTCAGACATGCAAGCTAGCAGCCAAGAGGGAGGTAAGGGTTGGCTATAAAGGATAATCACATGCACCAAATCACTTCCATAGTCAATTCCTTTTCCATGTTTTAAAAGTTGTACAAAAAATCCTCCATTTTATAAGAACTAATGAGACATTAAAATAAACAAATTACAGTAGCTCTAGTTAACATTTGATGTGTAAGATCTAAGGCATCATGAGTGCAAATTCATTCCCGAGCTTAGCAAACTGAGCTAGGATGAATGTAAGTGTAAAATTATAGCTTGTTTAGTAGTTTTAAAATATTAGTTCCAAATTTAGTTCCTAGTTTGTTGCAAGTTTATGTAGGATTAGAATGTTAATATTTTTTTTATTGCATAAGGGTTCTAGTAAAAAAACATATGCTTTGTAGTTGGCTAGTTGTAGTTCTTTTTTATTATTGGTTTGCATGTTTGAGAAGAGATAGAGAGAATTATATGCTTTATAGTTTTACAGTTGGCTTGCTGGAGTTCTTTTTGATTATTGGTTTGCCTGTTTCAGAAAAAATTCTTGAATATTTGTTTATATTTTTGCTAGAGAGAGAGCATCTGAAATGGCTAAATTAAAATAGAGAAACGAACCTTTTGTAGATTGTTTAAAATAGAGAAATGAACCTATTGTAGATCGTTATATTTAATCTCCTATGCATATGAAAATGGATCAATACAAATAATTCATTTGGTTCCAGGTTGTGAACAGAGATTTGTCAATTGTAGTACTACGGAAATTTATGGTTGAATGTAAGGAAGAGTATGCTGAAATGTGGGCTAAGAAATAGGGTAGAAAAATGGGTGCAATTAGCACCCAGGTTGCTCCTGAACTAGCAACATGCGATCCTTTTGAACTAGATGCATCTGCACTAATTGTTGATGATGAAACAAGTGAAGCAACTATTGTTGTGAATACAGTCCATTCGGAAAAATATAATGGAGGGTAATGGAGGAAATAATTTCTCAAATGGAAGAGCTCAATCAGAAGTCACAAATGAAGTACGTGAAGTTTCAGATGAAACAACTAAACCATTTATAAAGAAATTATGTGAGGAACCAAGGCCACTTTGCATTCTTGAGGTCAATGTCAACATATATTTGCAATAACTCTCTATTTTTAGCTTCCTATGTTGTTAGGAATTAACCATCAGGAACTAATTTGGCTAGAGTTTTAATTTTGAAAATTAGCCATTACTTATAATTTTTTCCTTAGTTTCATGCTTTGTTTCAGTGACAGCAAGGGAGATAGTATTTGACAGCTTTAAATGAAATCCAGGGCACAAAAACACTTATATGATATTGATTAGATATTACTATTAGTCAATGAAACCTTAAGAGGTATTTTACATTTTTGGATATGATCTTCTTGTTTGTATGACAATTTTTATGGTTATGGGAATGGGGAGATGTATTCATAGTTGTAGGATCGATGCATTTTTCTTGTTGAAGGATCCTTTATCAATTGTAAAATAATGGGCATGTTCTTTATTAGAAATTTGATAAGGAAATAGGCAAAGACATTGGCTCAATAGCTCACAATTCTTTGGAATAACATATATCAGTGTAAGATAAATGCACAATAGTCTATCCTTGCATTGTTCCTTTTTCTCCCTAGGAGAGTCATTAGTTAATTTGAGTTTCTAATTTTGAAGTTCTTGTTTGATTTAATATTCATCATATGGTGTAGGATAATAAGTGGACCTGGGAGGAGCTATACATCCTCCCAAAATTTTCCTTGTTGTCTACTTCCGATTATTGGTGAAGATTAATAACAATACTTAGAGTAGCAAGCATAAATTTTAACGATTTAAGTAGCTAAATGTCTATATTATTAGATATTGGTTGTATTTCTTCATAACATGAGGGAAAAAAATTGAGAGGGGGGTGAATTAGTTGTCACATAATTTTAAACTTATTAAATCTATTAACCCCTATTCCCAGATCAAATTAATAACAATGAAAGCATAAATCAAAAACACATTATTAACACACATAACACCAAGATTTTTATGTGGAAACTTTGTGAGGGGAAAAACCACGGTGGAGGTCATTCCACAAGCTTATACCCTGTTAAAAGTATAAGAATAACAAATGGGGAATGCACATGTATTCAGGAACACTACCTAGAGCTCACTACTCAAATAAAAAGGAAAACTAACTATCTTATAGAAACATTTGGATTGCAACCATTCGGATTTTGAACTAAGAAAGTAGAATCTGCTAATGCCTGACTACAATTTTGGTTAAGGACATGAACACTTCTTCACTCTTCTTAACTCTTATTCACTCTTCCTCACACTTTTCTCTACCTTTGAAAGATTTAGAAAATTATTCATGCACACACACTTGTTCACTCACATTCAAATGAAGAAACAACCGCTTATATATCCGCAACAAGGAATTACATCGCTTCATGTCAGCTTCAACAAAATAATAAGATGAATACAAACTATCAACCCAAAACAATAAAAACTATTAATGAGAATCTACCAAGGTTGGACACAATATATTAAAGACCCAAAATCATATCCTCAAACACAAAACACCTTCAAAAATTATTCCTTGAAGATTCACAACACGCTACAATCACCCTATCAGCCATGAACATGAAAAACATGAACACACAAGAGAAAATCACCAATCGCGAGCAAAACGATCAATGCAGGCATGAAACATAGATAGATCAAAATCTAAACAAATCAACAAACACCACAAGAGAATTCACAAAGACTCAAATTACCAAAATCACATTATCTTCGTCCAAGGACACCAACTACAATAACAAAATAATTGTTGGAACACAAAAACTCATAACTTGCTCAAATATTCATGCAAACCTCTGAAACTTTTTTTGGATAAACTAGATACACTTGAAAAAGAACCCTTTAATCCACAACTTCTCACCATCAACATACTGAACTCTATATCATATTGATCTTCACTGCTTCACAAACAACCTGCAACATATTTTATTATAATTTTATCAATATCCTCGACATATATAGTCTTAAATACATTAATGATAATAGTGTTGACATCAATGACAACCACATATCATCAACACAACCAAAAAATCCAAAAATCTCCCCCTTTGACGTTGATGGAAACACATAATGTGAAAAAGACCATCAACGCAACTAACTTCAACACTTACTTCCCCCTTAGGTTCTAACTCTTTTCTCATGACTTCTCTTCAGATAATTCCTAGTTTTTCACATTTCACTTCTCCCCCTTTGACATCAATGAAAAAGGTACACACAAGCTCTGAACCACATATCTAAATCATCTAACTACTCCCCCTGACTAGCAGCCACCACAACATCAATCTGAATCAAGATATGACTGTGAAATGTACAAACTGGTGCAATACAATGCATCGTAGTTCTTATTAGGAGGGGTAATCACCCCTAAATTCCCTCTGAGATACTCAAAAGTATCCTTAGGAAATGACTTGGTAAATATGTCTATAATTTGTTCCTTGGTAGGCACATACTCCAATCTGACTTCCTTTTCACTCACCTTCTCTCTCAAAAAGTGAAACTTGATAGATATATGCTTGGTCTTTGACTGCAGCACCAAATTCTTATAAATGTTAATTTCACTTGAACTATCACATAATATAGCAATAGGCTCATCATACATAATTATGATATCTTTCAACATCTGCTTCATCCACAATAATTGAGTATAATTGTTAGCAGCAACAATGTATTCTACCTCTATAGTAGAAAAATAAATGGCATTCTTCTTTTTACTTAACCATGAAATGAACTTATTTCCCAAGAAAAATGCACCACCACTAGTAATTTTCATGTCATTCACATCTCCTGCGCAATCAAAATGAGTAAAGGCACTCAAAGTAAGATCATCTTTAGGATACCATAGGCCAAAATCATTTTTTTCCTTCAAGTATCTTAAAATTCTCTTCACAATAGTCGCATGAGATTCCCTAGGATCAACTTGAAATATTGCAACAATACATACAACATTCATGTTATCAGGTCTAGTTTGAGTTAAGTAAAGCAATCCACTAATCATTGATCTGTATCTAGTCTGATTTTCCTTTGGAGAATCATCATTTGTTGTCAACTTACATCTAGTCACCATGGGTGTACCGACTAGATTTCAATCTTTCATACCAAACTTCTTTAGCAATTATTTCACATACTTGGACTGAGATATAAAGATCCCTTTATCTAACTAACTAATTTGCAATCCTAAAAAGAATTTGATCTCTCCAATCATTGACATCTCAAACTTATTATGTATCTCATCAACAAACTTCATGCACAAACCATCATCTCCTTCAAAAATGATATCATCAACAAATATTTCCAAAATCAAATTTGTATCATCATCAATCTTGAAATACAAATTACTATCAAGAGTACCTTTGTTAAATCTAAGCTTCAACAAATACTTTTCCAATTTGGCATACCAAGCTCTACGGGCTTTCTTGAGTCCATAGAATTCTTTCTTCAACCAACAAACCATATCTCTTTGATCAGTCAATTGAAATCCATCAGGTTGCTCAACATACACCTCTTCTTCCAATTCACCATTTAGAAATGGTGACTTGACTTCCATCTGCTAAACCTTGTAGTTTTTGTAAGCAACATAAGCAAGAAACAGTCTCATAGCTTCAATCGTAGCAATAGGGGAATTTTTTTCTTCAAAGTAAATTCCTTCCATCTCAGAATATCCTTTACAGGCCAATCTTTTTTTTTTTTTATAAATTCAACTTGCTCATTCAATTTATTATTAATGAACCATTTAGTTCCAATTTAATTTTTTTCCTTAGGTCTAGGAACAAGAGTCCATGTTTCATTCTTCTCAATTTGCAGTAGCTCTTCTTTCATTGCTTCCATCCAATGTTCATCTTTGCATTCTTCATTTACACTGTTAGGCTCAATCTTTGAAATCAAACAATATTCTTATGCAATTCTTCTCCTAGTTTGGACACCTTTGTTCTTATCACTTATAATCTGATTTTATGAATGATTTAATCTCACATACCTTGGAGTCTTAGGATGTTATTGAACTTTAGGCTCTTGTGATCTCTCTTTTTCACTTTCACTGGTTTCTCCTTCCTCTTGATCTTCTTCATTCACCAGAATGATCTAAACTTGATTTTAAGTCTAACCTTTGCTTGTACTATCATTCTAATCATCAAAATCATATCCATAGGTCCTGGATGGTCTAACAATGTCTTCATCAACTTTAAGATTTGCGCTTTCAACCATTTTCTTCAATGTCTTATTGTAGCATAGGTAGGCCTTACTCTTAGTAGAATAACCAAGAAAGATTCCTTCATCACTCCTAGCATCAAAATTTTCTATATCTTCATCTCTTCTAATGAAGCATTTACTCTCAAATATTTTTAAATATCTAATAGTAGGATTATGACCAAACCATAGCTCAAAAGGGGTATTATTGGTATCACCTTTGATTTGTACCCAGTTGAGGATATAAACAACAATACTTGTAGCTTCTCTCCAATAGATATGAGGAAGATTTCCTTCCAACATCATAGTCCTAGAAGCATCTTGAACTATTATGTTCTTCCTTTCCATAATTCAATTTTGTTGAGGGATTGATGGTGTAGATAATTGTCTCTTTATCCCATGAAATTCACAAAAATAATTAAACTCATGGGAAGTGAATCCACCACCTCTATCTGATCTTAGAAAATTAATATTCAAACTTGTCTCTATCTCAACCATAGCCTTAAAGATCTTGAACTTCTCTAGAGCTTCATATTTCTCCCTTAAGAAAGTAACCCACATCATCCTAGAATAATCATCAATAAGCGACATGAAATACCTATAACCTTGTAAAATTTTGACTCTAGAAAGACCACACAAGTTAGTATGCACAAGCTCCAACAATTCATTTGAACAATGTTGTTTTCTCCAAAATGAAATTCTAGTTTTCTTTCCTAACTGACATTCCTTGCATATGGCATTAGAAGGTTTTACTAGCTTAGGAATATCTCTCACTTCCTGAGTAGAAATTATATTTATAATATTGTCAAAGTTGACATTACACATTACCCTATGTCACAACCAACTTTCATCAACTTGAGCAATCAGACAAATTTTCCTAGTAGCATTTAGGTGAAAGATGTTACCTTTTGTTTTTGTACTTGAAGCAATCACATTTTTGGAACTTCCCAATATTCTACACTTTCCATCCTTGAATTGAATATTATATCCCTTATCAACCATCTTTCTAACACTTAAGAGATTATGCTTCAAACCTTCAATGTATAGGACATCATCAGTATTATGCTTACCATCAAGAGAAATACATCCTCTACCACGGATTATACCACCATTGTTATCACCAAATGTTAAAACACCACCAACATAATTTTCTAGGCTTAAAAATTTTCTTTTATCACCTGTCATGTGATGAGAACATCCACTATCAATTACCCATTTGTCCTTCTCTTCAACTCGAGCAGCTAGGGCTTTCTCCACATTTGTACACCTAGCAGATTCAATAGACACATGATTATTTTCCTTGATAGAAATTAAAAAAATCTCATCTTCACTTGCATTCCCTTTATCAAATTCATCATCAGTCACACCTTCATCAGTAGCATAATAACACTTGGGTATGTGCAGGATCATGATGGGCCAAAAGGTGGCGATATGTAAGCCATATGATGGCCCATGTGGCTGACGACTTTTTTTTTACCCAAAATTGATGAAACGAAAAGGGTTTTTAGAGGCGATTCTCAGCTTTCCACCAATATAAATTATACTTTACTTTGAATTTAATAAATTATTATTATTCATTTTCTATTAGAATTACGAATAAAGTCATGATTGATAGGTTGATTGAAAAACATCTATAAGTTTCAAACGGTATCACATTTTTTGAATCTGAAACATGTGTCATATTCTATGCTTTGCATACTATAGGATTAAAAAAATAAATGAATTTCATGAATTTTGGACCAAGTTAAGGTGGTTAGACAGACAATCTTTTATATTTTTTAAAATTTGTAATAAAAAATTCATAATTAATTATTTACTTGGAAAACAATTATAAAAAAATATGCATCACATCGGGACATGAGTCCTCTACTTATATCTACAAGATTATAAAAAAATATTATCATTTTATTATGGTTAGGGTGGTCAGACAGACACCTACTTCTTATTTTTACCTTGAAATTTAAATACTACTGCATTGAAATTTCAAATTTTCACCAAATAGATTTTATTTTTTTAAATAAAGGTCTAGTAGTTTAGAAACTACATTCAATTTTCTACAGATTCTATTCAACATTTTTTTGAAATAATATAGATAACTTATTCAAATTTTTATGTCAAGTTTTTGAACTCCGATTTTCTATCTTTCTATTGCCACTTAAGGGCCTGTTTTTTCCATGATGATCCTACACATATCCACTTCCTTTGAAATTTAGGCTTGTAGGTCTTGACTTAGGAACTCTTTTCAGACACCTTGATGCAAAATGACCTATCTTATCATAAGAAAAACATTTAATAGAAAAATTTCGTTTATACTTACCTTGTCCTTTGGCTTCTCTTTTGACAATAAGTGCTTCAAGCTCCTCTAGTTCTCTCTCTTCTTCTTTAATCTATCTCATTTCTTCCTCATACATGAATACCTTTCTAGAAGAACTTTCATCCAGATCATATCTCTGCTTATCTCTTCCAGAGGTAGTAGCTTTGAATGCAAATTCTATCTTAGGAAGGGAATCACCGAATTCACTCAACCCAAAAGTAGTAAGTTTACCAATCAACATATCTTTAGTTACATTTGTCACATTCCAGAGCTCATCAATAGTTGTGGCTTTGACTTTATATGCAGCAGGAAAGGATCTAAGCACTTTAGCAACACTCTCTAATTCTTCCAGCTATCCACCAACACATCTGATACCACACACAAGTTCATTCACTCTTTGCATGAAAGTATTAATATTCTCATCATCACCCATTCTCAACAGTTCATATTTCCCTTTTGGACTTTGTAGCTTAAAAATCTTCACATTAGTATCACCTTCATACAAATTTTCAAACTTTTTCCAGATCTCATAAGCAGTCTTCAAATCCATAACATTCATCATTTCACAATTAGGTAAAGCACTCAACAATGCTTCCTTAGCCTCAATATTGTATTCAACATCCCTAATCTAAGTAGTAGTAGTAGTAGGACCATTTTGAGGAATAACATACCTATTACATGTAATGCTCTAGTAGGATTCACCAATGCATCTCAAATGACACTCCATTCAAGTCTTCCACAAAGAATAATTTGCTCCATCAAATCTATGACTATCCTTCTTATATGTTGCCATCCCAGATCACCTCAAGTTGTTAAAATTCTTCCAAGGAACCTACTTTGATACGAATTGTTAGCAACACAAGGGCAAACAACTGAGAGGGGGGGTGAATCAATTGTCACATAATTTAAAACTTATTAAATTTATTAACCCCTATTCTCAGATCTGATTAATAACCATGAAAGAATAAATCAACAACACATTAGTAACACACATAACACCAAGAGTTTTACATGGAAATATTATTAGGGGAAAACACATGGTGGAGGTCAGTCCACAAGTTTATACCCTATTAAAATTATAAGAAGAATAAATGGGGAATGCACATACATTAAGGCACACTAAATAGAGCTCACTACTCAAATACTAAGGAGGACTCACTTTCTTAAAAAAGCATTCGGATTACAACCATCCAGATTTTGAACTAAGAAAGTAGCATTTGCAAATGCCTTATTATAGTTTTGGTTAAACACATGAACACTTCTTCCCTCTTCTTTACTCTTCTTCACTCTTCTTCACACTTTTCTTTTCCTTTGAAATATTTAGAACATTATTCATGCGCGCACACTTGTTCGCCCACATTCAAATGAAGAAACAATTGCGTATATATATCTGCAACAAGGAATTACATGGCTTCACGTCGACTTCAAAAAAATAATAAGATGAAAACAAACTAACAGCCCAAAAAAAAAAATATTATTAATGTGAATCTACCAAGGTCGACCACAAAATAGTGAAGACCCAAAATAATATCCTCAAACACAAAACACCTTCAAATATTATTCCTCGAAGATCTACAACACACTACAATCACCCTGTCAGCCATGAACATGAAAAAAATGAACACGCAAGATAAAATCACCAATCGCAAGCACAACAATCAATGCAGGCATGGAGCATAGATAAAGCATGATCTAGAAACATCCAAAAACATCACAAGAGCATTTGCAATGACTCAAATTACTAGAATCACATTATCTTTGTAAGACATGAAAATCTGCAAATTTGGTTAGTAACATGGTTAGTAACATGATAAAAACAAAATAACAGAAATCACATCCTTATGAGATATTATTTCATAATTCATTGTAACTAAACATGAACAAAAACATGTAAGATATGAAATAAAACTATCCCATATTGGATTGGTGCTCTTTGAGTATGTGAAAGAGCCCTTTCCCAATCCTTGATAAGCTAGGTGAAATAGACAATGAGATGCTTGAACTCAAGTTGCCTATAGTGCAAGTGCTTTCAAATGTGGTTGTTGTTGATGATTTGTGTTGAAATGCTTTGCATTTTATAGATTCAAGGTTGAGAGATTTAGAGAGTTTGATGAATGTGGGATCATTCATAAGCAAATGACAAGATGACACTTGTCAAGCTGTGAGAGGGTGAGGAATGTGCAAGTCTTGGCCAATGTGCCAATTTCAAATTTTAATTTGAATGACTTGACATGTTTTGGGGGGATGAAAGGTGCAATAAATGCTATGTTGACTTGTGCAAATAGCATTTAAAACCTTGTTGGAAGGGACAAGTCCCTTTTGGGGGGAAGATTCAAAATGGAAGAATATTCCATTATGATGCCATTTTGAATGTAATTAGAGGAATTATAAATCAAATAAATGATTTATTGGTGCAAGTGGGTGGGTTAGTTAGGAGTTTAGATTTGACTCTAGTTGAGTCAAAAGCTGGAGAATGATAATCATGATTAGAAGTTAATTAATTTAGATTAATTAACTTAGGAGATTTTAGGGATTTTGACATTTGATTGAATCAGTTTGATTTATTAAATCAAATGAGAAGAACTTTAAGGATTTGATTAAATAATTTTGATTTATTTAATGAACCTTAGTAAATTAATTAATAAACTCCTTTAATTGATTAATAGCAGAATTCGATGCACGATGTTAGAGCGAGATGTATGATGTCAATTTTGCATGTCTACATTTTGCCCCTCTTTGAAGCAATGTACTTGTTGCATTGGTTCAAAGAATGATTCTGCCGATATCGAAATTAAAAAATTCTTTGGTTTTTTTCAGATGCCCCAGTGGAAAATAAGTACGTTAGTACATTGCCCCCTCGAGAGATCAAGCGAAAAGATACAATTTGAGGTGGATCTCGCGACAAAGAGGTTCAAAATGGATGTATGGATGGTAATGATGATGTAAATGGGATATTCGGAAGATGCTTAGAATGACAAATCTATATTATTTTAAGCATGTTAAATGATTATGCAATGCATGTGAGATGGATGAGATGGATGATGTTGTCCTATAATGATATGACGTGATTATGCAAGATGAGAGGATGAATGCAGCATGGATGCAGGATGGATGCATTGTTAGCATGAAAGAAGGTAGAAGAATGAGAGGGATGAACCCTTGAATCCAAGAAGATGCAGAATTTCAACAAGCCAACTTTATTAGAGATGATGATGAAAGATGATGATGTATTGCTTATCTAGGAATGGGAGATAAAGAGCGTAAGTTTCTTTATGTTTGATAACACACATAGGTGCGATGCTTCAAGGTATTAAGAACCAGGATGGCGTGGCACCTAGTGTGATGGACTCTGATTCGGCAATCAGATAGGAGTGATCTTGTTCACACTTGACATACGGAAACCTTGCTAGGATGGACCCAACAAAGAAAGTATTCGCCAAGTTATTTTACAAGAACATCCAACAAGCACAGCAGATAAAAAGATAATGATCATTGCCCCATTCCTTTCTCTCTAAACCTATTTTGTTTAGGCATCATTGAGAGGTCCTTGGAATGAGTGCAAAATAAGATAAGTCAACAAGACCAAGATAAAGTAAACAAACAAGATGATGTTCTTCATATCGTTAGCCAAGGCTAAACTATTGTGGGGTACCTGATGCTTATGTCCATCGCAGGAAAGCTTCATCCTAGGACATGTAGTGATCAGGGTTTTGGTGAGACTAATTGGGTGATAAGCTATTGATACTCCGAGTTGACCAACTTGCTGACTTACTAACTTAGACCTTCGAGACTTTGACGATTAGGTGTTCACTTTAGAACCTGCTAAACTTGTTCTGACTAACTCACCAAAGGGTGAAAGCGACGATGATTTATTATGAGTGATGACAATCACCGGTGAAAGTGAGATGAAATGGATGCACCATTTTGGTTTTTTCAAATGTTTTGAGGCTGTTTTTGGTATTTTCACATTTTTCAATGTTTTTGGTATTTTCAAGATTTATGAATGTTTTTGGATTTTATGTCAATTGACTTGAATGCGGATGAGATAGATGGGCAAATGGATGCCAATGCGACGAACGCATAAAGAATGACCTAAAGGTAAAAAAGATAAACAAACGAATGCCAATGCGACGGACGCCTAACTAGATGGGCAAACGGATGCCAATGCGACAGACGCATAAATGAATGGGCAAATGGATTGCCAATGCGACGAATGCATAAATAAATGGGCAAATGGATTGCTAATGCGACGGACGCATAAATGAATGGGAAAATGGATTGCCAATGCGACGGATGCATAAGGACGGACCTGATTGTAAAAGAAAAGATAAGCAAACGAATGCCAATGCGACGAATGCCTAACTAGATGGGAAAACGGATGCCAATGCGACGGACGCATAAATGAATGGGCAAACGGATTGCCAATGCGACAGACACATAAATGAATGGGCAAACGGATTGCCAATGCGACGGACGCATAAAGGACTGACCCAACCGTCTCGGGGGATGATCAAAGATCAGCCTTGCCTACATTCAAGCTCAGAGACGACGTAGTTCGACAAGGTAGAAAAAACTGACAAGACTTAATGATGAAATTTTTGAATATTTTCGGATATTTCGACATGTTTTTGGATTTTTGATGATTCTTCTAAATGTTTTTGGATTTTTTGATGATTTTTGACAATTTGGATACGATATGTGATGATATCAGTGCTCTCTCTTGGGATTTTGTTGAAAACCAAGCTTAATGTTGATCAATCGGACTGATGGATTGATAGTTTGACTAAGTGTGTTAGGTCAAACAAAAGTGATAATGCACTCATAAGTTCCAGGAAGTTGTGTTATCCCAGAGTAAACTCGTACAAAAAGGATAATTTGGCTAGGTGTGTTAAGCCAAACAAGGTGATTATGGTTTTGATAATTTGGCTAAGTGTGTTAAGCCAAACAAAGTGATGATAATGAACTTGTAAACCCAAGGAAGTTGTGTTATCCTGGAGTAAACTCGTGCAGAAGATGATAGTTTAACTAAGTGTGTTAAGTCAAACAAGGTGATGATTGATTGGATTCGATTGATCAAGATTGATGAAGCTTGGTTTGGAATAAAATAGCTTTCATGATTTGATGTGACACAGATGTGCGCATTAGATTGACTAATATGGATTGTTGGATTGATGTTCGATGAAGGATAACGCTTGATGAGGAACATCGTCGCTGTCAAAATATGCCATGGGCTAGTGACTTGGATTCATGTTCACAAATGCCTTGACCAATTTGATTTTATGTTTTCCAATGTTCGGATCACCACATAAGTGTGAAGATATAGATCAATATTTATTCCCGAAGCGAGATGTAAATATCTGCCCCCAGTGTCTAGCAATGTTTGAACGACCATGGGTAGATTCTTGGATACGAATGGATATGGATTATCTTGTGATAAGATAAGGTGTTCGAATAGAGGAATGCTCATTGGGATAATGCTTCAAGGCTTAGATAGCATTGGATAGGATGGGATCAGTGAAAATGACCCATGTCAAGATGTCTACCATAAACAAGTGTAAAGTGTGCTCCAAAATTTTATCAAGATCAAGGTAACTTGGACCTTGGATGCAGATGGAAAATGGATTGGATAAACAGTTCATGGATGAACGGATGATATGGATGGAATGTTGGCTTCATTATGGATGTGATAAGATGCTTTCTTGTGAATTGGCACACATAGATGCTTGATTCTACACATGACGCCCGTTTGCCAGGTTTTCATCATGGTACTTGTCCAAAGCGCCACCGAAGCGGTTTTCACTGGAGGACGATTTTTTTCTTTACTGTTTTCAATCCTTTTTCTGATTTTTTTTGGATTTCTTGTATTTTTGTATTTTTTTGTTGTCACCAAGACACCTGTTTGCCAGGTTTTCATCAAGGTGACCATTTTTTCAGGACATTTTCTGATTGTTTTTTGTATTTTTTGAGAGATTTTAAGTTGATGTTGAACCACTTGGTGGTGCTGATGTAGGTGCTTTTGTCATAACGTGCCATTGATATCCTGCTTGAAGAAGTTGCCTTGCCAAGATACGTGCACTTGAATGCAACTTTTGAGATTCTTGATCTGCTTTGCTGATACCGGAGTTAACTCTGTCTTTGTGCGCACATCGTGATAGAGTGCCTTCTGAATCCTTATGATGAAGGGTTGCTGCCAACACATGGTCAATGTGAGAGTTGGATATCATGTGTGGAGGTGTGGATGGAGTGTGTTTAGGTATAAAAGATGGATTGGTCGATGGTTTGGAACCTTTGACTCTCCAAACTTGGGAAGATGAGCAATAATGGGTGGATATGGAAGTGTGCATGGAATTTGGACCAACTAATTGATACACTTTGTACGTTGCTTGAGAAGCCTGCTTTTTCCTTTGTGGAAATCTTTGATGGATACTTGCCCCATTTTTATTTTGCCCCATACTTTCTTTGACTGATGGAGTTTGATAGGGATAATATTTCTTTGTAATCTTTGGTATCCACTTGTATTTGATTTTTCCTTCATGCTTCGTCCTTTGATTCAAATCTTTCTTTTGACGTTGGTCCCAATTTGTGGATGGGGTGATAGGTGGATGAAGATTCGTGACATGGCGGGTTGTAGTATTGGCATTAGTTTCATCATAAGGATTCTTCATGCTCCCTATGTTGATGTTTGCTCGAGACGAAGTTGCCCCCAGTATGGTGATAGTATTACTGATATGTTGAGATCCCTTGATTGTTGAGTAACCAAGGCCTTGACGCTTAGGATTGCTAAAAATATGCACTGGTTCCAGGATACCCTGTTCATGTAGGCCTAATCCTCTGCCTTGATAATTCATCTGTTGAAACATTTTATTTGCAAAAGGATATGATTTCCCTTGGAAACAAGGTGTTGCTCCTTCTCTGCTCTGTCATGGACCTTCAAAAGTGTCAGCTTCTTTATTGATAAGATGATTTTCCCTTACAAAGGTAAGTTATCCAACTTTATAAGTGATATGATCCTCCTCATGTCGGATGACTTTCTGATTGATATCTTTGGTTTGATCTTGTGAGATATCAGATTGTAATGCTTCTTCAAGAAGTGTTGATGCTTCACTGTCTACACAAAAGTCTTCCTCATGACTCACTTCATAGGATGTTTCTGATTCACGACTTATGTAGAAGCCTTCTTCATGACCCGTTTCTGATATCTCTTTGCATTTGTCTATATTTTGACCATGTGTACAAATGTTAAGAGTAGGAGACTCTTGTTCGTTGGTAATGATTTCAAGAGTATGAGACTCTTGTTTTGAATGAAGATCATCTATAGGTCCATCCAAAGAAAGCATCTCATGGGTAGATGGAGGAGTATGTCCTATGTGGATGTGGTCATCATTTGCAGCATCTTGTATAGATAAAAGAGTGCCCATTAGATCATTGTAGTATCTCGGAGATACAAATTTTTGATTTTGACTAATTCTGGAATTGCTTTCGCCATGATTTTGATCAAGTTCTTGACATGGGTCAATTTCAAAGGATGGATTGTCTACAAGGGGTTCTTGGACATCGTCATTGGGAAGTGGCTCAATATTCTCTTGAGCTTTTAGTGGATTTGGATCAAATGTTGAGCTAGGGATTCCTTCAATATTTGTAACCATGAGGTCAAAGGATGTCAATATGTCTTGGGAAGGAACATTGCTAGACCTTGATGGAAGATTTTGATCATGCTTTGGAATACGTTCTTGAGATATGTCCTCTAACTCACAAGGTGATGTAGAGATATTTTTGATATGATCATTGGTCGATGGATGATAGATTATGTCAATGGGATCAAATAATTGTAACACATCTTGAAATAGATCACTAAAAAGTGGCTCTTGATGAATGTTGAGTTGATCACTGGATGGGGTAGAAGGATCTTCAAGATCTTGAACATTGTTTTCAACAATTGTGGAAGAGAGATTACCAATGTCTTCAACCATATAATCAAGTGATGTTGATATTTCTTGAATTTGATCATTGTTGGGCATCATCAGTGAGTTTTGATCGTGATTGAAAAGTGCCTTTTGGTGTGTGATGATTTGATCATTGAATGAGATGGGAACATCTTCAATGTGTTCATTGATGGATAGATCTTGATCATTGTTTTCAACAATTGCGGAGGGAATTTGTTGCAAGCTTTGTTGGGCGAGTAAGGCCTGTGTTTTCTGCTGAGCCAACAACGCTTGTTGTTCGTCATGTTGTTTTTGTGCCAACAAAGCTTTTTGTTGGGCTCTTTGTTGTGCTACTTCTTCTTGGATTGATTGCAATAGTGTGTAGAATTCTGCTTGCACTTGCGCTTCTTGGGCTACTTGAGCCGCTTGTGCTTGCTGAGCAACTAGCTATGTAGCTTGTTGGGCTTGGAGTGCCTTTTTGCGGGAAGCTTCTTGAGCAGCTTGCAACATGATGGAGAATGAATTGGTCATATTGTGTTTTGGCGGTGGTGGCGGTGGTGGTGGAATCAGAATGGTGTTGATTGTTGGGATTGCTTGGATGGTTTCCATCTGTTTTTGTGATGTCGATAGAAAAATGGGATGATTTGGTATGATGTTTTGATTTGGCATGATAGATTGAAATTGAACATTGTTGTGGTTGGGAATCATATTGCTTGGATTTAGGTAACTTTGATTTTGCATGGTGTTACCTTGACTTGAATCAATATATGGAGTCGTCAACATATTGCTAGGATTTTGAACAACATTAGGGGGATTTGCAAACATGTCGACCCCAAAGTTTACCAAGTGTGGATTTGAAATGGTCATGTTTGGTAAAGTTGCACTTGGTATGTATGGATTTTGTGGGATAATGTTGTTTGAAAAACTCATGCATTGAGCATTTGGTTGATAGATTTGCAGATTTGGACTTGGATTTGAATCTATCATTGGGAAAGATGTTCCAAACTTTGGATCGGGCATACTCACATTCGTTGTACCATTGATATTTGTATGAGATAATGCTCCCATGTATGCATTGTACAAGCTTTGATAATCAAATGGTATTGCAAGGCTTGGATAGTTTGGTTGAATCAAATTGCTCATGATGGATGGATCAAATTTATATTCCATGTCCCTCTTGTGTTGAGATCGAGTTTGAACCATAAAATGAAGATCAATTTTCAATTATGTAAGAGATGAACCTCTAATCCTTTAGATCGATCTAAACCTTAGGTTCAAAGAAGCGAAGAACTAGGATAATTGAAGGATCAAAGCGATGATGAGGATGAGATAAATGGAAGATGAGTGATACAGATGAATGGAACTCTTAAAGAAACTTTGAAAGAAATGCTAAACTTTTAGGACTTTGATTGATCATGATTGGATTGATGTTTGACTAGGTGTGTTAAGTCAAACAAGATGTGATGAATGTAATCATAAAACTCTAGTAAGTTGTGTTATCCAAGAGTGAACTCCTACAAGATGGCAGTTTGACTTAGTGTGTCAAGTCAAATGAGGTGATGATTTGATGATTTGGCTAGGTGTTTTAAGCCAAACAAGATGAACTCATAAACCCTAGGAAGTTGTATTATCCAAGAGAGAACTCGTGTATAAGATGATGGTTTGACTAGATGTATTAAGTCAAACAAAGTGATTTGATTTCGCCTAAGAGTTTAGCATAAAAGATGTTTACAAAGTTTCCAAGAGTTGTTGGTGAGGTGACTTTTGATTGATTTTGATGGTTGAGAGATGGATGAAAGTGATTGGATTTGATCCTAGACTTGACCTAGAATAACACTTCTGCTTACAAGACCTCGGTGTTGAAGGACATGCTTTATTTCCTATGAGAGGAAAGTAAACCTTTCAAACAATTCAGGATCTCAAGATGCTCCTCACTAGCTTTCACACTAAGCTTTTTGAACTTTGATTTTTTGGGATTTTGATCATGTTAGAAAACACATGTGTAATCAATTTTGTCTTTTATCTTGTCTTAGTGAATCCTTTTTACCAAAGTCACTTGCTTGATTATGTTTTCAAACTGAATGTCTAATGTCCTGCTTTCATTTTCATCCCACAATGTCCATTATGTGGAAATCAAAGAAATTAGGGCAAAAGTTTCCTAGGTTTATCCTTAGTGAAAACAAATGACGATAGAATTCAAACACTTAGAAACCTCTAAGGATATGATCCCTAGGGAAAGCAAGAGTGCTTAAATTCGTCAAAGGTATTTGTTTCCTCCAAGGTGTTTGAAATTTGAGGCTCATGTGAATGTTCATTTTTCAATGTTTTGAATCCAAGCAAAGTGTTTTTGATTCCAAGCACTTTTACAACCCTAGGATGATGAGGCAATATCTTGTTGGGTTCCCACTTGGATAAATCCAGCTGCGCATATCTTGTGCGAATGGCTAAATGCTTGACCACACTGGCTCCCCTCCATGGCACTCACTTATTCGGGTCAGCCAAGCATTAGTACCCATGAATCTCCCATGGCATACTTTCCATTTCCACAAAAAGACCGCATGTTATGTGGGGCGGCTTCAAAGGACATGACCTTTTGCACCAACAAGATAGATAAGGTTTTGGAAAATTTCTAAACAAGGGTTCTAATTCGGGCATTCCGTTCATGGGGGATTATCCAACATCGGCGAGAGTCCATTGCTGTCCATCTCGTCGGAATAATCCTCGTGATATTGGCCTTTGTTCCAATATCCACACTTATATACCGGGTGGAAGTCGCTTGGCTTTAGCGTGTTCCCGGTTGGGTCGTTCCCTTGGGTGATTACTTTTTCCCACAAGGCAGGCCCTCTAAGATAAACAAAAGCGAGCTAACATATCCCGTTGTTCACACAACCTTTGTTGAAAAACAAAGGGGAGAACCTCCGCAATATATCGTGCTCACACTCGCATGATTTGTTCAATTTTAGATCCCAAATTGAAGTGTGGAGGCAATCTTTTATGCAACTTAGGGTCATCAAAAAGACTTTTGATTCTCAAGATCACCGTGAAGCGCGAGAGAAGTGCATATGCCCTTTTAAATGACACTACTTTGCAAAAAAATTTACAAAACACAAAGTACACATGTTCAATTTTAAATTCCTCAAAGCAATGATGAGTTCGTTTTAAAAGCACCAATTGAAATGTGAAGTTGTCTTGTTAAATTTTAAGTCCAAATTGAAATTCTAGTAAGTGTCTAAGGTTCAATTTTTAACCAACTTTGAAAAGATCAAGTCATTGATTGATTTTAAGCCCAAATTGAAAAGTGAGTTAGCTAAAAACAGAAAAAAAGGGTAGTAAATGGAAGCTCCAAACAAGCATTAAAAAATGCTTTTTCAAGTTTCTATTTGCAAGAAAACCTCCAAGTCCACTATATTCGTCTTTGTTTTTGCTTGATCACAACCTTGTTCCTTTGTTCAATTCGGATACTCGTCTTCAAATGTCCACCTTAATTTCAACCTTGATGTCAACACCTTGATGTCAACCTCAAAGCTTAAGATCAAGGGCTCCTTCGTGTCATGATGGTGGTCGATGAAACATTCCTTAGAGAAGCCTGCTTTTCTAAATCTGCAAACAATCTTTAGAAAAAATTTAAAAATTGAGGAAAACCTCCCACTTGCATCGGTCTCTCCAAAGCGCACATAAAATGAGGCCTCCTATCCTTCCATTACATATTTAATGCATTCATGGTGTAATAACACTCAACCAATTCCTGATAAGTGAAAAAGAGCTATTAAATGATCAACACAACAGTCTTAACCTATCACTCTTCGCACTTGTCAGCAGTAAATGAGGAAACAAAGTATCACTGTCTAATATCAAAGCAGATATTCTTATCAAACAGAAGAATGTCATAAAGAAGACCTGATGCACATTCAAGTAGCGAATAATTGCAGTGACTAAATGGCTTTTTAGAGACTTTTCAGCTAATACAATTATCAGGTGTAAATGCAAATAGTAGGAGTAAGGATGACGCGCTTAAAAAGTCATTTGAAAATTCATCAAAGTAAATGCAAATGGCAAGTGTAAATGCAAATGGCAGGTGCACCTAAAAATTCATTTGAAAAAGTCTTCAAAGTAAATGCAAATGGCAGGGGAAAATCCAAATTCTCAACCTTTGCCAGCATCCTTATTGCCCGTGCGAAAATGACAGTGGCCTTTCAGCATCCACCTGTGCTGGCTTGCATTACATTTCATACAAAACCGTAACTCTATTGGGCTGACAGAGCGGCTGAAAGACAGTAATGTCTTTAATGACTACACGTGAAGTCATAAAATCTAATTACTACTCTCTGCTGCAACAATGTAAGCAGGCCTCTCTACAGGAAGGTTCAGTAAACGCCATTAATATAAGGGGTACCCACAATGTAGGTGAGTAATGATCACAATTGGAGCGCAGCAGCTATATCAGCATGCCTGTGAATTACTCTACAGTCCACTCCATGCTCATCTCGAAGGAAAGTGGGAGTGAAATCGCTCGGTTGAAAGGTACTAATGTTGAATCCACATTGATTCTTTAGTCATTGAAAGCTTTAAGGAGATGCCTTGGATAGTACCATCACAATACCTGCTAGCTCTGGCTCCATTTCGATTGCTGATATTTATTTCAAACTGCTATACACAACAGTTTTATCGAAATCATGAGATGAATTAAAGCAAAGATTCAGCTGCAATCAAACAGAGAATAAAAATAAGTAAACTTCCTTGCTCTCTCTATAACACATTCTACAAACTTGCTCAGCGCCTGTATATTGCCTCTTAAATGTTGAACCGAAAGTCCATTAAATGTTCCTACGCAAGCCTCTATATATCTAATGAGGCCTTGAGGATGATTTTGGTGATGCTAAAGACCAGCGTCCAAAATCTCATTCAAGGTCACCAAAGCTTTCAGGCGAGGATAATAATTCTGAACCGGAGAGAATATAGGCCCAGTCAAGAATTAAATAGACATCTACGCAACAGGTTCAAACACAGAAAATCCTCTTCTCAACATAGGAAGATTCAGATTAGGCGGGCTACAAACAAGTGATCTGGCCTGGTGGAGTCCCCGATATGCCAGAATTCCTTTTATTTATTTTTGTTACATGAATACGTGGCCACAGCTGAATACATGAATCACTTTAAAGCTTTACACAATATGAAAACAAACAGAGACTTTTAGAGATTCTATAGCACTCATGTATGACCGTGTGAAAAAAGAAGTCAGACTGAAGAACAAAATAGCATATGGAACAAAGCAGCTAATGGCGACAAGTATTAGTCAATAATTTCATGAAAATTCTATGTTGGAAAAGTAAACAAAATCAGTAATAAATTTATCAAACGATTCCAATGCTTGTGAGCAACACGCCCTCCTTCTAGTGCCATTTGTAAGACATGAAAATCTGCAAATTTGGTTAGTAACATGGTTAGTAACATGATAAAAACAAAATAACAGAAATCACATCCTTATGAGATATTATTTCATAATTCATTGTAACTAAACATGAACAAAAACATGTAAGATATGAAATAAAACTATCCCATATTGGATTGGTGCTCTTTGAGTATGTGAAAGAGCCCTTTCCCAATCCTTGATAAGCTGAGTGAAATAGACAATGAGATGCTTGAACTCAAGTTGCCTATAGTGCAAGTGCTTTCAAATGTGGCTGTTGTGGCTGATTTGTGTTGAAATGCTTTGCATTTATAGATTCAAGGTTCAGAGATTTAGAGAGTTTGATGAATGTGGGATAATTCACAAGCCAATGACAAGATGACACTTGTCAAGCTGTGAGAGGGTGAGGAATGTGCAAGTCTTGGCCAATGTGCCAATTTGAATTTGAATTTTGCATGACTTGACATGTTTTGGGGGGATGAAAGGTGTAATAAATGCTATGTTGACTTGTGCAAATAGCATTTAAAACCTTGTTGGAAGGGACAAGTCCTTTTTGGGGGGAAGATTCAAAATGGAAGAATATTCCATTATGATGCCATTTTGAATGTAATTAGAGGAATTATAAATCAAATAAATGATTTATTGGTGCAAGTGGGTGGGTTAGTTAGGAGTTTAGATTTGACTCTAGTTGAGTCAAAAGCTGGAGAATGATAATCATGATTAGAAGTTAATTAATTTAGATTAATTAACTTAGGAGATTTTAGGGATTTTGACATTTGATTGAATCAGTTTGATTTATTAAATCAAATGAGAAGAACTTTAAGGATTTGATTAAATAATTTTGATTTATTTAATGAACCTTAGTAAATTAATCAATAAACTGCTTTAATTGATTAATAGCAGAATTCGATGCACGATGTTAGAGCGAGATGTATGATGTCAATTTTGCATGTCTACAATCTTATTCTAGGAACACAAGCTATAGTAACAAAATAACTATCAGAACACAAAAACTAATAACTTGCTCAAATCTTTATGCAAACCTTTGAAAATTTCAGTGGATAAAATAGATACACTTGAAAACAAACCCTTTCATCTGAAACTTCTCACCATCAACATACTGATCTTCACTGCTTCATAGACAACTTGCAACATATTTTATTACAATTTTCTCAATATCCTCAACATATACAGTCTTAAATACATTAATGCTAATAGTGTTGACATCAATGACAACCACATACCAGCAACACAACCACGACATCCAACAGTATTTTAATTTTAATAAACATATTCTAAAACCCTCGTTGAAATCTTATTTTCAAGTTGCAACTCATCAAACTAGAGAGGTGAACATGCACTCTTTATTTTCGTCTGACTATGACCAGTGAGATTTCTAGATAGGAAATTTCCATCCTTCTCATTTGAATCCTTCCAATCTTGTCTCAAGGGCTATCTGGCTAGAATGGGAGGGAAAGACTACTCTGAATCAAGCAATATATGCACCAGAAATAATATAACTACATTAACTATATATTTTGTAATGCCACACCATGCTAACCCCAAAGGACAACCTAAACTAATAAATTTATGCACAATTTTTTTTTTTGAAAGGAGAACATTACACCAGATGCACATGAACAAACATTACATGTAAAGAAATTAAACAATTACACTATCAACTATGTCCTCTAGTGTACACGTGATGAGATTATGAAACCTATAATCATGCCATTTCAATAATGAATGAACAAGGATTACATTATACACCATTAATAAGAAACCATCCACAGATGATAATTCAACATAGCAAGATTAACTTAATTCTAATAACCATAACATACTATTATCTTGAGAACTCAATGGAGCATAATTCCATAGGTACAACACATTGAATAATAGCTACCACGAATCATCAACCACATAATTTTTACAAGGTACATAATACATTACATCCATTTCATTTCATTGCATCATTTAAGAATTACAATAATACAAAAGTCATCCCCAACATGAACGAGAACAATACAATATGATTGTTAGTGTTTCTTAGATCATATTGAATAATAAAAGCACTTAAAAGAATTACAACACATAAGACAATGAACACACAAAGATACCCTGGGAAAACCCTCCTCTTGAGGGAGAAAAACCCAGCAATGAATCTCTTCTATAATATAGAATAATGGCAGAAATTTGCTTACAACTCAAGCCCAGCAATGGCCAATAATGAATGCTAAGAGGTCGCACCTCTTCTAAATGCACTAGATACAAATGAGTATGTTCTTCCTTTAAATCGGACCTACTGCTATAAAGTGTGAATTCTGCTCTTAAGGATATATTCGAACTTGCTTGAATGAATGTCTTAACAATAACAAACTGACCTTGCCTTTATACAAGTGAGGCGCCTCTTCAAGATAGGTCGGATCACATAAGGAAATATCAAATATAATAAAGTCAGCCCAAGCTATAACTAGAATATGCGAACCATGAAGGGTCAGCCCTTTGCATTTAATAATAGTGATCATGAATTAAATAGCCGAAGGCTATTCATTTAATTCATGCGCTCTTTCTTGGGAAGTGCAGACCGAAGCTGCTCAATAACATCAACACTCCCTCTCAGCTAGGGATGAACTTCCATCTGTAGAAGACACATCATATTAGAATGAAAACAAAATAGAATATCACCTCAACGTGATATTAACCATTATGGCTACTCCCATAGATGGTATAAATAAAATCATCACAGATTCCCTCACGTGATGTTGTCATGGAGTCACACACATGACATCCACCATAGCTTCTCCCAGAGGGTGGAAACAAGGGCTTTCAACTCAAATCTCTCTCATCAGAGAATTGCATTATCAAGGGCTTACACCTCAACTCTCTCTCAACAGAGAATTACATTATCAAGGGCTTGCACCTCAACTCTCTCTCAACAGAGAATTGCATTATCAAGGGCTTGCACCTCAACTCTCTCTCAGCTGAGAATTGCATTATCAATCAAGGATCACTAATTATTGAGACTCTTTCTTAGTCAAGGCTGCGTTCTCCACCATACCAAGTTTCTCTCAGAAGTACACAAACTTAATCCTGGCGAGAGGCTTGGTGAGAATGTCTGCCGTTTGCTCTTCAGTGCTGATATACCTCAACTGTATAGCTTTCCTTTGCACCATATCTCTAATATAGTGGTACTTGATCTCAACATGTTTTGTTCTATCATGAAACACGGGATTGACAGATAGCTTCACACAGCTTTGATTATCACAGTGTATAATAGTAGGCTCCATTGATTGTCCAAACAATCCTGCAAGGAGCTTACGAAGCCACACTGCCTCACGAGCTGCCACACAAGCTGCTATATACTCTGCTTCAATTGTACTCAAGGCCACTGAAGACTATTTCCTGCTACACCAGGAGATCATAGTAGTCCCCAAACTGAAGCAACAACCAGAGGTACTCTTCCGATCTAAGACACATCCTGCCCAATCAGAATTAGTAAAACCATGCAGCTCCAAATCCATGTTTGAAGAATATCTCAACCCATATCCAATTGTGCCACATAAATATCTCATGATATGTTTAGCTGCTACAAGATGTATTTGCTTTGATTCACACATAAACTAGCTAAGTGCACTTACTGCATAGCAGATATCCAGTCTAGTGTTAACTAGATACATCAATGAACCAATCAACTGTCTATACATCATAGAATCCACTGGTTCTGAACTAGCTGCAGCTTCTTTCAACTTATCTAGATTAGTCTCCATGGGTGTAGACATAGGTTTGCAGTCAATCATACCAAACCTTTTGAGAATGTCAATAGTATACTTGCCTTGACTTAGAATCATCTCATCTGGCTTTTTCCAAACTTCTAAGCCAACAAAGTAATGCATAAGACCTAGATTCTTCATCTCAAACTCTGAAGCTAATTCCTTCTTGCATTTTAGAATTAAATGTTCTTCACCAGTAATGATCAAGTCATCAACATATAAAACCAAAATCAATGCTTCACCATTTACTACTTTGAAGTAGAGGTTAGAATTTGCATCATTCTTTGAGAAACCCAGACTTGAAAGATACAAATCAATTCTTTCATACCAAGCACAAGGGGCTTGCTTAAGACCATATAAGGCCTTCTTCAGCTTGCAGACATGAGACTCTTTCCCATGCACCTCAAATCCTTCTGGTTGCTCAATGTAAACCTCTTCTTCTATTATACCATTCAGAAAAGTTGTCTTTACATCCATTTGGTGAATTTTCCATCCTCTAGATGCAGCAATAGCAATGATGGTTCTAACAGATGTGTATCGAGCCACAGGAGCAAAAGTTTCTTCATAGCCAACTCCCTCTTTTTGTGAGAACCCTCTAGCCACAAATCTAGCCTTGTGTTTCTCAATGCTCCCATCAGTTGCATGCTTGATCTTGAAGAGCCACTTAGAAGACACCACAGATTTGTCTTTGTGTCTAGGAACTATATCCCAAACATCATTCTTAAGTATGGACTGATACTCCTCAGTCATGGCATCCTTCCATACTTGTTGACTAGAAGCTTCTTCAACATTTGAAGGCTCTGACCCAATAATATGACTCATCAAGGTGACATAACTAGAGAACTTCTGAGGTCTCTTTCTTTCTCTGAAAGCTCCTCTTGGAGCTGCAAAACTTTCTGCTTCCTGCATTGTCCTACGAGCCCAAAGAGATCTTTTCTTTCCAATCACAATGTCTAGGGGTCCATCAGTAGGATCCAAAGGCTCAGCTGGATCAATATCTTCTTTAGATTCTATATCCTCATTTAGGTTCTCTGGAATATGGTCAACTTCCATATATTGAGGAGGTTCTTCTTCATCAATCTCCATAGAGGTGCCTTTGAATCTGATGTAAGCAACATCTTCCTCAAATGTGACATCTCTACTAATCTCAATAGACTTCTATCCTGGAATGTATATCCTGTAAGCTTTTGATGTCTCACTGTAGCCTACAAGAATTCCTTTCTTCCTAGAAGGCTCTAGCTTTGTTCTCTTTTCCTTTGGAATATGAACATAGACTGGACAGCCAAAGATCCTCAAATGACTAACTTCAGGCTTCACGCCTGAGAATGCTTCTTCAGGAGTTTTGTTCTCTAAGATCTTGTGGGGACTCCTGTTTTGAACATAGACAGCTGTTCTTGATGCTTCGGCCCAAAGAGAGATTTGTAAGTCTTGATCATGGATCATAGCTTTCACTTCTTCCACAATAGACCTATTATTTCTTTCAGCAATACCATTTTGTTGTGGATTATAGGGAACAGTAAGCTCCCTCTTAATCCCTGCTTCAATACAAAAGTCACAAAACGTGTCAGAAGTGTATTCTCCACCATTATCAGATCTCAATACCTTGATCCTTTTCCAAGACAAATTTTCAATCTGTGCTTTGAATTCTCTGAATCTTTCTAATACTTCTTCTGATTCTTTAGATCTCAAGAAATAAATCCAAGTCTTTCTAGAGTAATCATCAATGAAAATAATATAATACAAGAAACCACTAGATGATGCAATAGACATTGGACCACATAAATTAGAATGAATGAGATCAAGAATACATTTAGATCTACTTTCACTGGAATGAAACGTACCTTTTGTGTTCTTGCCTAGGGCACATCCCTTGCATGTACCTTCATGTTCTTGATCGAATTTCAGAAGACCGGTGACCATCTTCTCCATGATAGGTAGAGCACGAAAGTGAATGTGAGCCAATCTTTGATGCCAAAGATCACACATGCTGGTACTGTTATGCACAAGCGCTTGAAGAGGACGATTGCACATCCTGAAAAGACATTCATGTCTAACTCCAATCACTTGAGCAGTTTTGAAGCTGGAGTTCTTTTCCCATATAAGAACTTTTCCTTTAGAGAAGGCAACTTGATAACCCTTGTCTTCTAATGCTGAAATTGAAACAAGGTTCCTCTTTATCCCTGGCACGAACAGTACATCATTCAACTCCAAAGAAATCCCAGAATCCAAGTGAAGAGTGGAATTTCCAATCCCTTTTACAGAATATCTAGCATCATCTCCAATAACAACTTGATCACTGGAGTTGCTTTCCACTAAGTTTGAAAGGTGACCCCTGAAACTGGTGATGTGCCTAGAAGCACCACTATCAATCAGCCAAGTGTTGGAGTCGGTAGAAACATTGCTAGACAAAGTTGAATAAAACAAATAATCACTGGAGTCCTTTCGTGGAGCGACTTCTTCAACATCTGCAGTGGCAACTTGATGCTTAGGTCATTGAGGACAAACCCTCGCAAAGTGACCATACTTATCACAACGAAAACACTGAATCTTGGACATATCTCATTTCCTTTTGAAGGCAGGAGCATCATCATTTCCATCTCCTCGATTCCTTTCTTAAAGCCTTTTCCTTTGTTTGATGAATGAGAGGCAAGAACTTGTAAATCTTCATTCTTTGAACTTTGACCAATTCCCCTTGCTGTTAGTCTTGACTCCTCTTGGATGCAATCAATCCTCAATCGACCAAACTTGGGAAGTTTAGATCTTGCACTGATTCCTTGAATGAATGCCTCCCATGAAAGCGGAATGCCATTGAGAGCAAGCATAGTCAGGTCTTTATCATCAATCATGTGGCCAATAGTAGAGAGCTGATCTCTTATCTCTAAAATCTTCATGAAGTATGAAATGACAAATTCTCCTTTCGCCATTCTCACATGATGAAGTTTTTGCTTTAGTGCGAGAGCTCAACTAGTGTTGTTGATTTCGTATATCTCTTCCAAGATTGTAAACATCTCTCTTGCTGTATCCAACTTGAAGACAATCGGTACAACATGATCCTTGATGGAATCAACCAATACTTTCTTTGCCCTAGTGTCTTTCTTCCTCGACTGCAATTTCTCTTCTTCCTCCTCAGGTTCAGGAACTTTTGTTTTCACGAACACAGCTAAATCATTCTCCTCCAAAGTGAGCATGATTCTGAACCTCCATGATGTGTAGTTCAAAATCCCTTCGAGTCTATCCTCGATTTTTTGACCGTTCACCATCTTGAATTTGAGAAATAAGAGATAGACTGAAAAAGGAATAAATTAAGTGTTGCACACTAAATCTGATCACGATCTTTTTCCACACCCGCTCTGATACCATGTTAGTGTTTCTTAGATCTGATTGAATAATAAAATCACTTAAAATAATTACAACACATAAGACAATGAACACACAAAGATACCCTGGGAAAACCCTCCTCTTGAGGGAGAAAAACCCAACAATGAATCTCTTCTATAATATAGAATAATGGCAAAAATCTGCTTACAACTCAAGCCCAGCAATGGCCAATAATGAATGCTAAGAGGTCGCACCTCTTCTAAATGCACTAGATACAAATGAGTATGTTCTTCCTTTAAATCGGACCTGCTGCTATAAAGTGTGAATTCTGCTCTTAAGGATATATTCGAACTTGCTTGAATGAATGTCTTAACAATAACAAACTGACCTTTCCTTTATACAAGTGAGGCGCCTCTTCAAGATAGGTCGGCTCACATAAGGAAATATCAAATATAATAAAGTCAGCCCAAGCTATAACTAGAATATGTGAACCATGAAGGGTCGGCCCTTTGCATTTAATAATAGTGATCATGAATTAAATAGCCGAAGGCTATTCATTTAATTCATGCGCTCTTTCTTGGGAAGTGCAGACCGAAGGTTCTCAATAACATCAACAATGATAGGGTAATACAACTAAAAGAAAAATACAATTATTAAGACTAAATCCATCTACCGTACATCTTTGAATTCACCACAAGTGTCCCCAATATCCACATCTTGATCCTTGGCTAGGTACCCAATGGGGTGCATAGCATGTTCCACCTTACCATGTGGACCCGAAGGCCCACCCCCCATGCTAGGAGATGACAAGAAAGGACCCACAAGCAAGATACGCAAACAAAATGAACCCAAGACCAAACTACAAGGTCAACCAAAACATAACATACAACAATCTCAATGACCACTTACAAGGTGATTGATTCCAAAGGAATACAAAGGAAAAATAGGGAATACTATGGGAGAGTATCTTTCCATGGTCCTAATACAAAAGTTTACAACAATCAGAGTTGTACCAAACTTATAACACCAAAGTTTACTGGTTCGAGTACAGATGTGAGGCATGGACCATCTTGCCAAACAACCATAACAAGAGGCAAACTACGAAATAAGGTAACACCCACAAGAGTTCAAGCTAATAATTAAATCAAATATTTCAAAGTCAAATCAAAGAAATCCAACATACACCCATTACCCAATGCCTCAGGAAGCCTATAACACCATTTTTCATATTCTCCCAATTGAAGGGTACACATATACTTGGGTTTCCAAAGAAATCACATCATGGCTTCGCTTATAACTCATCAAAGTGGAAAAAAAATCAATGTAGACTTCAATCAATTAGGAGAATGCAAAAAAATCAAACTTTAATCTCCCAACACAATTTCATGTAATAAAACATAAAAGCATATTCAATACTCCACTTGTTTATACATTCCTATTCAATTTGATAAATAAACTAACTCAATAAGAACATGAAAGGATTATTCATTTGATAATGATCTAACATCAATTTTCACTTCTTTAATTATAAAGCTCAAATAAATTAAAATCCCTCGTAGTAATTTTTAGATTATTAATATTTTATTTTATTTACACCTCTATATTGAAAACCCTTAATTAAAATAAAGAACTACGACAACCTATAGTATGTAACCCATCAGATTTCTCTTAATTTGTGATTCCTAGCATATCCATTTGTTTATTTCAAAATAATTAAAATTAAAACATAACATATACCTTGGTTACATCAAAATAATAAATTTAATTAAAATGTAATATGTATATTGTTTACTTTTAAATTTAATTAAAACCTAACTTTTACATTTGTTGTCTCCACCTTAAATAAATCCGATTTAAATCTAACATAAACAATTATATGCAATTCACAATCTAATAATAAGGATTTTTTAAATACATTTAACTTAAATTAACTAATTTAAATGCATTCAAAAATAAATCTAATCTTTTCTATTTTAAGTACTTATGAGAACAAATCTGATTTTAAATGCGTTCAAAAAATAAATCTAATTTTTAAACATAATTGCAAATAAATCTAGTTTTAACGTACCTGGATTTGAATAAATGATACTTAATTTAATTTATAATTCTTTTTAGGAAAAAAAATCACATTAGCATGACCATATATATATATATATATATATATATATATATATTTAAATTAAAACAATAGCACATTCCAATATCTATGTCTAGGCATTCTCAAAATAATCAGTTTGTATTTAATCTATACGTTCGAAATGAAATTATATAAACTCACTAAAGAACGCATATTCTAATCTATCTATTTACAATATATTTTAAACATCATTATTATTTTAAACGATTTTAGCAATATAAATATATCATAATTTCTAATCTACTTTTATTAATCTACACAAGTAATATCTATAACCTACATTTGAAACTATCTTTACATCTCAAAATTATTTAAAAAAAAATTAAGAACATATAAGGGCAATTACTGTCACTATTCTATTAACAAATGATAAATTAATTTAAACTGATTTAAATTAATTTAAACTGATTTAAATTAATTTAAACTGATTTAAATTAATCTAAACTGATTTAAATTAATCTAAACTGATTTAAACTAATTTAAAACTAATTTAAACTAATTTAAAACTAATTTAAACTAATTTAAAACTAATTTAAAACTAATTTAAACTAATTAAAAACTAATTTAAAACTAATCTAAACTAATTTAAAACTAATTAAAACTAATTTAAAAGAGTAATTTAATTCTCATGGCAAAAATAGTAATTATAAAACAATAGGAAACATATTTTATTTTTAACTTAATTACTCTATCCAATTAACTAATTCCCTTTTTATTTAGAGTAATTACTTAAAATCTATTTTACTCATTTTACATATGAAAAATAAATAAATAACCAACACCACTTACATGGAATTTATAAATCCCTTAAATTTTAATTTCTTTCATTTATGTTAAAAGATTGACCTAATATAAAGAAATCAATTTCATTATAGAAATCCCCAACTGGTTTATCTAATAAAATCACTTAGTTACAAAGATGAATATATTCCTATTAAGATGACCACCTAATTTTGAACCAAACAATCCTGCCTACTGTCTACAAAACAATAATCAAATATTATAAGAAATTTACTCATATACGTACATACATAAATATACAGATATAAAATAATGCAATTTTCAAACAACATACATAAATATTCAAATATAAAATAATGCTATTTTCAAAACACATACTAATTTACAACTGAACAACCTATACATAATATTTATTAACATAAAATTAGGTAAAGAAATAACAATATCTTCAATATCTTATTATTCCACCCTTTGAATGATGAATTACATTACTTATAAAATCTCTTTAAATTAACTATTGGTAATTCATGTGCAATGGTAGAACCAATTTAACAAACCCATATAATTAAATACAACAAATTAATCTAAATTTGATATTCAGTTTCTTATTTCTTATCAGCTCTTACCACAAACTGTTTAACATGATTTTCTTATGCAAATCAATTAAAAAAATGAATTTAAGATAAAATCACCAACCTAAGGTCTTTGTTTGACAACAAAATTGGTGAGCACCATTCCAAACTTTCTCCAACTATGATTTTCTTTTCACTTTTTACTAGAGTATTTTTTTTGAGTTCCAAATCTTTTGGTTTTCTTCCCAAATGATGTATATCGGTAAAAATAAATTCTCCATCCTTTATTTCACCCAATTCACTAGATAAATCTAGGAAGAATTCTATCTTCTTCCAGAACAAAAGAAACAGGTGGCAATTTCATAATTTTCCTATTCAACACCCGACAATTTATTTTTCACCTCGGTTTCCACCTAGAGGAAAATCTTTGCATCTAGAAAAATCCTCCACCTAACTCCACTAAGCTTTAATTTATTGATTATTTCCATGCCATAATAACTTTCACCCTTTTTTTTTAATATTTTATCTAATGTCATTTTATTTAAATTATTTATATATATATATATATATATATATATATATATTTACCCCTTTTCATTTATAATAATTAACAAAATATTTATTTATTATTTTTGAATAAATCCATAATTAAATAAAGAAATATTATGATTAAAATATTATTCTATTTAAAATATTTAATATTGACAATTAAAATAATATTTATTTAAATCTACAAACATTTAAAATTTGCAGCTAATTCAATATTTAATTAAATTCTTGGTAATTTCCCAAATCACTTTACTAATTAAATTTAATGCTTAATTAAATTAATTTTCACAATAATACTAACCATAATTAAATCAAATTAACTAATTAAAAATAACGATAACACACTAGAATCAAACAATTAACACATTAAAAATCAACATGTAAAAGAAATGATATAAAACAAAACGATACCAAAAAAAATAGAATACTGATGAACAACATCGTCAAACAACAAAATCACAAACAAACACTTAATCAAATGCCTAGAAAGGCCAATACGGAGGGGCACTACATCCTCCCCCCCTAGGCTTCGACTTACTCTTAAAATTCTTAAAACAAAATAAAACATACACATCATCTCAACAATAATATTATGACATACTCAAATAACGAGAGACACCAAACAACTGTCAAAACATTAAAACCATATCGAAGGGTTGCAAGATGGGGGGGTACTCATCCTCATCAAGGATGATGGAAAGGTTGGGGACCCTTCTTGTCAACTCCGTGTTGCCATTTCATACCCATTTGAATTTATGAGGCTTTCCCTGTCCTAACAGTGTAGGTGGATTCGAGGCTTGGTACCTGCAATCCTACATAAAAGCAAACATTGTGTACAACATATATATATTTATCCAAAAATAGACACACTGTCAGAGTAAATTGCAGTGTAGTAGGGCGCTCATGAGTGAGTGATACTACCCTAGCCCCCTCACCAAACCACAATAGTAACCACATCAACCAGAACAACTCTAATAATAAATTCAATTCATAACCAATCTACTACTTAATAGTCAAAAAATTAATCACATAAAGATAATAACCATGAATCTATATCATGTACTATATCAAAAATGTATTACTACTTGACATCATAATTATGTATCTCTATAGATCCCCATTACATTACCTTCATCACTGATCTTCTGAAGCAACTCCCTAGAAATCACAGACTAAGGTGGAAACATAACACATTAGTATCAGTTATTCAAGCTGATTCTTTACCTCAAGATGATAAATTTCCAAAGAACGTAACATAATGATCCACATAGGAACATATTTTTTTGTTAAACATCATCACTTACACACAAGGAAATCTACTTTAGTCACCATTCATCACCAAATCAAACAACAATTTCAGAAAAAGACCATAATTTTACACCTTCACAGATTCAAGAAAAACATGATGTATCACTGCCCAAGTATAAAATCCCAAGTTTATCATTTCATAGCTACTACTTCTATAATTTAACATACATTCTTCACATACACACAAACTCACATCACCGTAAATCACATCACAAGGCTACATAAGGGACCATCTGGACACCAGAAAGCAACATACTAATCAATGATACATAATTCATGAGCCAAGAGCCAATATCCATCTCACATAATCCATACCTCACACTCAGTGGCTTGATGGTGTTAGGCCACACACACATGGTGAGACCATCCAAGCAAGACCATAATTACCTATCTCTTGTTGTATAAGGTGGCTAGCCTCCAAGAGATAGTCATCACACATAGGTGGGTAGTGGGTCCTAGTTGTAAAACAACCTCACATACCCCCATCCTCAAGGTTCCTTGTGTCTACTTCCTCATATACACTCACCAAGTCTGCCTCATACGTCCTTGTAGAGGAATCACATATGACACTCGACCGACCTTGAAAACAATAAGGATAAACTAGTTTAGCCACCATAGTCATAAAATAAACATCAAATAAGATTCAATTTCAACAATAAAGCAAGAAATGCACACAATTTCAACGCTAAATCAAATGTAACCATGAGATCTATGAGAGAATAATATCACAAAGTGTGGCTAAACCATTACAATCAAACATAAACAAAATTTCAGCCTTCAAAATCAATCTAAAATCATCAATAATCATCTAGGAGGTCATCAATCTTCAAATTTGCACAATATAATGTGTGACTAGATACTAGCCACCAAATGAGGAAGGAGGGAACATTGTCCAACCATAGTAGTAGCCCTCATGTGGTGTGGAGTGAGCACACCATCCACATGACCCAGAGTGTTCTCCTTGACTATACCTTGCCTTGCGTCATCACACAACATGGTCATACACCAGCCAAAGAAGGAACACATTGGATGTATGCCACATGAAAGTATGTATGTGGCTCCATGGAAGTAGGCATGCACAAAATAGACCCTCCATAGCGATACCTCATGGAGAAGGCACACACAGGTACTCACTATAGCTATAGGTATACATGGCTAGGACATACCCATATGCTAACCGACCCAAAAATTGTGGAAAGAAAACATGAGTATCCTTCTACAAGTGTGTGATGCCCCATTACACTCATCACACAAGTAGGCTATCATAGCACAATCTCATAGTGCACCTTCACGTTCCTATGCACCTAACATCATGTCCTCGAGCCTAGCTCGCTACCATCAACAACACAACATCATCACCAACACTGTCTCAAAAAATTAGTGGAGTGTGGCATTGTATCCATTGGATCATTTTAGAACACATGTGGATATGATGTATACAATATATCAATATGGGGCTACTCGAGCTTCACCTCTCATATGGACAAGGTTGACTCACTAATGCCAGCTCAACGTCCCTATGGACATTCAAGCATAAACTAACAAACCAATGTTGTTGTACTCAAAACTATGGGGTTTAGGCTAGCACATATGGATCAAGTACCCTGATCCATCATAAGGGGAAGTAGTGAGTAGGTTTCCTTGGGATCAGTTGAGCTAAGACTGCTCTGCATTGCAATGTGTGTACGTTGTGCACTCCGCCCAAGAAATTTTTTGACTGCTACTACCCCTTCACAGATTGAGGGGCTAGAGAATGAAAAGAAAATAATCTATCAAACTATCTTTTGGCTACTCTTATGTATATATATAGATTTTCAACCACACATGGGTTGGACCTCAATCAGATAACAAACATACAAAAACAAATAATGGTATGGTTAATCCCACACCAAATACAACATATTCCAAATGGATGAGTACACCGTATCACCATCCCATGGACCCTGTGGACCATGGGCCCACAAAACAAGTATGGGGTATTCATAACACTCAACCAATGCATAGTTACTACTTTTTCACATTTACAGGGTAAAAACAATTACATATATAATTCCATAAGTACACTTATTTCCAACAACGATGTGATTCATATCATTACATCTTTTCCACAACCCTTTAACAATTCTTCTTTTAACTCTATTCTTTTCCATAGATCACATGATGCTAAATATCAATGTCATGATCATCATGATCACTTAACAAATTCACTTAAAAAATTCACTAGGACAACATAATGGGCTCATATGAAACCAGAGTGCCCAGTGTATGAACCTAGGCTCTGATACCAATGTTGTAACGCCCCGCCATGCTGGCCCCAAAGGACAACCTAAACTAATAAATTTCCACACATTTTTTTTTGAAAGGAGAACATTACACCAGATGCACATGAAAAAACATTACATGTAAAGAAATTAAACAATTACACTATCAACTACGTCCCATGGGGTACATGTGATGACATTAAGAAAGCTATAATCATACCATTTTGATAATGAAGGAACCAAGATTACATTATACACCATCAATAAGAAACCATCCATAGATGATAATTCAACATAACAAGATTAACTTAATTCCGATAACCATATCATACTATTATACTGAGAACTCAATGGAGCATAATTCCATAGATACAACACATCGAATAATAGCTACCATGAATCATCAACCACATAAGGTTTACAAGGTACATAATACATTATATCATTTAAGAATTACAGTAATACAAAAGTCATCCCCAGCATGAACAGGAACAATACAATATGATAGGGTAATCTAACACAGAAGGTTTACAAGTTACATAAATTTTACATTTGTTGTCTCCACCTTAAATAAATCTGATTTAAATCTAACATAAACAATTATACGCAATTCACAATCTAATAATAAGGATTTTGTAAATAAATTTAACTTTAAATAATTAATTTAAATGCACTCGAAAATAAATTTAATCTTTTCTATTTTAAGTACTTCTGAGAATAAATCTTATTTTAAATGTGTTCAAAAAATAAATCTAATTTTAAACATAATTGAAAATAAATCTAGTTTTAACATACCTAGATTTGAATAAATGATACTTAATTTAATATATAATTCTTTTCAGGAAAACAATTCACAGCAGCATGACGATATGTATATATATATATATATATATATATATATAAATTAAAACAAAAGCACATTCCAATATCTATGTCCAGGCATTCTCAAAATAATCAGTTTATATTTAATCTATACATTCAATATGAAATTATATAAACTCACTAAACCATATATTTACAATATATTTTAAACATCATTATTATTTTAAACGATCTTAGCACTATAAATATATCATAATTTCTAATCTACTTTTATTAATCTACACAAGTAATATCTATAACCTACATTTGAAACTATCTTTACATCTCAAAATTATTTAAAACAAATTTAAGAACATATAAGGGCAATTACTATCACTATGCTATTAAAAAATGATAATTCAATTAAAACTAATTTAAAACTAATTTAAAACTAATTAAAACTAATTTAAAACTAATTTAATTCTCATGACAAAAATAGTAATTATAAGAGAATAGGAAATATATTTTATTTTTAATTTAATTACTCTATCCAATTAACTAATTCCCTTTTTATTTAGAGTAATTACTTAAAATCTATTTTAATCATTTTAAATATGAAAAAAAAAAAAAACTTAAATAGAATAACCAACACCACTTACATGGAATTTATAAATCCACTAAATTTTATTTTCTTTCATTTATATATATATATATATAATATGGTAAAAATCCTTTAACTTGGAACCCCTTTATTTTTTAATATTTTCTTGCTTAAAAATAAATCATAATTCTTTCCCCAGTAAAAGATAGCTAATTTATTTATCTTTGTTAAAAGATTGACCTGAATATAAAGAAATCAATTTTGTTATAGAAATTCTCAATTGGTTTATCTAATAAAATCACTCAGTTACAAAGATGAATATATTCCTATTAAGATGACCACCTAATTTTGAACCAAACAATTGAGCCTACTCTCTACAAAACAATAACAAAGATTATAAGAAAGTTACTCATATACGTGCATACATTAATATATAGATATAAAAGAATGCAATTTTCAGATAGCATGCATAAATATACAGAAATAAAAGAATGCAATTTTCAAACACACGACAATTTATTTTTCACCTGGGTTTTCACCTCGAGGAAAATCTTTGCATCTAGAAAAATCCTCCACCGAAGTCCACTAAGCTTTAATTTATTAATTCTTTCCATCCCATAAAAACTTTCACCTTTTTTAAAATATTTTAGCTAATGTTATTTTATTTAAATTATATATATATATATATATTCATTTATAATAATTAACAAAATATTTATTTATTATTTTTGAATAAATCCATAATTAATTAAAGCAATATTATGATTAAAGTATTATTCTATTTAAAATATTTAATATCAACAATTAAAATAATATTTATTTAAATCTACAAACATTTAAAATTTGCAACTAATTTAATATTTAATTAAATTCTTGGCAATTTCCCGAATCACTTTACTAATTAAATTTAATGCTTAATTAAATCATTTTTCACAATAATAATAACCATCATTGAATCAAATTAACCAATTAAAAATAATGATAACACACTGGAATCAAACAATTAACAAATTAAAAATCAACACTTAAAATGAATGATATAAAATAAAACGATACCAAACAAAACAGAATACTGACGTCAAACAACTAAATCACAAACAAACACTTACTCAAATGTCTAGAAAGGCCAATACGGAGGGGCACTACATATTTTAATTTATTTTCTCCCTTCAATTTTTATAGCATTTATATTGTATCTTGGATTTGTCTTCCAAGGAAACCAAGAGTGCAATGAAGGATGTATTTCTTGGATCTTTGTTTATGCAACTGTATGTTGTTTGTAATTCCTTTGGTTATGCAATTTTTTGTTGTTTGTCTATTCTTTTTTTTCATGCAATACAAAAAGCACATTTGAATATCTATGATATTTGAGATTTATATGCATAATGTTGTTTGTTGATTGTATATTTTTTTTCATATTAATCCAATACAAAAAAAAAAAAAATGAATATCTATGATATTTGAAGTTTATATGCATAAATTTATAAGAATTAATTAAGTTACATTTGATTTATAACTTGAATCATTGATTCACTCAAATAAATGACTAAACCGTGACTAAATAAATGACTACCATGACTAAATAAATGACCAGTTAACAACAATCAATGACTAAATTAATGACTTAATATATAAATGAAGTAATGACTAAATAAATAACTACCATGACTAAATAAATGACTAGTTAACAATAATCAATGACTAAATTAATGACTAAATAAACCACTACCATGACTAAATAAATGACTAGTTAACAACAATTAATGATGAAATCAGTGACCAAATCAATGAATAAAATAGTTTAGCCATAAATTTGGCCAGGTTATAAATGACTGGCAATAAAATTCTAAATGGTCACGTGACCAAAATTAGTCATTTATATACAATTTTTAGTAGTTTATTTAATCATATATTGTTGTCTTTGTATTAGTGTAAGACATGAGATCTTTCCTCAGAAAACCCTATCCCAAGTCATATGTTTCTGAAGTAAGTTGCATCATGAAATAGGAAGGAAGGGTTTCCCCCAAAAACACATAAGGGATCTATGGATTTGGGGTTAGTATGTCTATGCTACAATGTTGTCATAGAGCATGGAACTGTCATCATTCCCTGAATACTCACATAACTGGAAGAATGACACAAAGAGAGTGAAAACAAAGAAAAAGATCCTTTAGGGTCAACATGGAAGAGACAAAAATGTCTTGATGCCTTGCATCATCTCCAAAAGGAAAACACAAAAAAAATGAAAAAAAATAAAGAAAAAGCTTTTGGGTCAAAATGGAAGAGACATAAATGTCTCGACGCATTGCGTCATCCTCAAAAGGAAAACAAGACAAATGAAAAAAGATTACAACATAGAGAATAATGAAGATACTTATAGAGGAATGCACAAAAGAAAGAGGAAAATCAAATGAAATTTCATAGGGGATCACATTATGCACATGCAATCACATAAAGAAAAAAAATACTAGTAAGGTGCAAGCGAGTCAACCTAAACTAGGTCATCTTCCTCACAATCTCGATTGGTGCAAATAGAAGATGGGAAACTAGCCAAAGGGACAACAAAAAATAAATTACTAGGACAAGGCTATCAAATTCTTACCTTCACTTTGTGCAACTATGGGGGATGTTTTTAGAGAATAAAAATATGTGTACCTAACCAAAAATTTGTTGTTTTTGAGGTACAAAGGACTCATTCACCTTCAATAGCGAATGGATCCTTTTAGGATATCAAAAAAATGATTTCAAGATCTTATTCCTTGATGTATGAACTCTTGAATTCCCTTATCAACTTCTAGAAGTCTGTATGCAATTCTATATAGCTCTTTCCATGATTTTACACTTTGAATGACAACTTTTGCAATTTTGACAATCTTGCTCCAAATCTTGCTCAATTTGATCTTCAACCTATAAATATGCAATCAAAAACTTAAGGGAAAAACAACTTGTTGTGTGTTAGTGAATGGGGGTTTTCCTCAGTCAAACCCCTTGTAGGTGTAGTGTGTGGGTAGTGTAAAATGTGGTGAATAAGTAAATAACAAAACACACTCAATGAAACATTATATGAGAGAGTTAAAATGACAAATCTAACTGAATTGAAATAAACAAACTCTCTAAATCCATCCCATTATTCTCTATCCTCAAGGATTCGTTAAATCATAATGGCTCTTGGATTGTGTATGCACTATGACTATTAGAATGACAACCTGAAGAACAAGATGTTGGAAATGCAATAAATCTATCCCTATATGATGATTGTTAAACTATATGATGTGATGCTATGATAAGTATGTTGTATGAAAATGCTATGGTAGTGATGTAATGAAGCTATAGTAATCAAGATGCAACAAATTCTAAATCCATTATTAAACTAAATGCTTCTAATTTCTAATTGCTAAATTCTCTAATGGAATTTCTGCAGAGTAAGTTTGCTCAAATTTGGGATATATTTTCTATAGAATGAGGTTGTATTTATAGATTTTCCAAGGAATATTGTGATGTGGCAGCAACCAACAGTCTGGATTTAATTTGGATAGATGAAGGGTGGAGGATGAAGAAGTTAGAGACAAATAAGGAGAGTGTTTCCTTGCATGAAAACAATCTGCCAAGTGTAGAGGAGAAGAAATGAAATAGAAGAGTCATGTGTCTCAAGTTTGTTTCAGCATTTTTTGAGGATAAATATCCAAATCAAATATTTGAAAAATTTAATTTGTTGAGATACATGATGAGGTGGAAGGGGAAAAGGTTGTATACATGTCACCAAATTAAATTTAGGATTTAATTTTAGTGAAAGGAAAGATAATTAAATAAAACAAACTATTCAAATTTGTTTATTTAATTAAGATTAGAAGAATGTGATTTAAGATGGAAGAAGTAAATAATGTGAACTACATAAATAAATTTAGGATTTATTTATAAGTAGATGAAATAAAAGGGAGTTTATTAATTAAATAATTTGAAATTAATTAATTAGATTAGAAGAATTAGGAACTGTGAATCATATAAATAAAGCTAGAATTTATTTAAAAGTAGAGGAATTAGAAGGTTTATTAATTAAATCTTGTATTTAATTGATTAGATTATCGAGACCGATTTTAGGTGTATACAATAGGTAATCAAACCAAGTGATGAAATGAACAAAATGAAAAATGAAACATGAAATATGTAAATGATATCACCTTGGATGATGTCTTGTGAAACAAAGGTACATACTAACATGTAGTGGTCATGAAGAATGTAGATCTTGGATTTGAATTGATGCTTGTAAATAGATCCTCAATGCAACACTAGCTACCTTAGCTCAACCACATGCATGTGCATTAAACCCTTGACATGATGATATGATCTTGAATTTCTGCAATAAAATCTTGAAAGTTTCCTTGAAATAACTTATGAATTCTTTTGCAATTCTCTATAATTCTTGATCACTTGAATTCTTTAATTCTTGAAATTCTAGGTGAAAAAAATTTGACTTAATCCCTTATTTATACTAAATTAGGAGATTAACCCCAAAATTAAAAGAATTAAGGCTGACACCAGATTTGGAAAGAGACATTATTTAATTTATGTCAGAATGAAATTCAAAAAGGGGGGTCTCATTAAGGGAGAACCCATTCACCATCTTGGACAAATGGGTCCTGGCTAAGTTTACTAGGACCTAACCTCAAGGGATTGAAAGAGGGATAAAAACGCATTCGAAATCAATTGAGAGAGGTGGGTCCTATTAAGGGATGACCCATTCACCATCAAGGGTGAATGGGTCCTAGCTGAACTTAACAAGACCAAACTTTTCCCAATGAAATATTTTGTTAATTAAATTATAATTGTCGGGATAGATCTTTGAGAGGTGTCAAAGTTAAGGCTTAATTTTGAATTAAAGGGGGTTAATTACTCCAATTATGAACAATTAGTTAATGAACACATAGATAAATGTGAAACTTTTTATAACACTTTATAAAACTTAAACAAGGTACACATCATGTACATTTTATTAGAAAGGGGACCTATTAGGCTTAACTAAACAAACACATCATAGAAAAAGTGTGAAAGTGTGTTACAAATCTTTACAACAACTTTGCAAAGGATCAGTTAAAGCATGTTTTAGTCAAATAAAGGTCCTAGAATAGTGTGAAAGTATAAAACACATTACAACACCACTCCAAGACATCATTAGTTCAGTATTAATGTCAATTATCAAATCAACTAAGGGAGAAGGTTTACTTTTTCCATTACTATATTTTTCCCCCACTTTAGTGAGAGGATGACCCCATGTCAAACTCACACTAAAGTAGACATTCAAGACACTTAAGTATGCAAAAATAACAAAGTTACATGATCATACCCTGTCAAAGCCCAAGAAAAACAAACAAAAACGAAGGATCAAACACAACCATTTCAATGGGTTGAGAGATGAGGATGTTTTTCCATAATACATATTGCTCACTTTGGGATAGTGGAACCTTATTTTTTCCACTAGGTGAGTTGTCCCAATGAAGTGGTTTAATGAGAAAGTCATGCCAGTGTGTTAGCTTCCCACCGTATAATGAGAAAGCCATGCTAATTTATCAGATTCCCATCATACTAACCATACTAAAGTTATCCTCCTAATAAATTTAATAAGGCACCACAATGTAAATGCTTTTGTAAAATTCTTTTGTATATCATGTAATAATTTTTTTACAGGGGATTTTTCTTTGTTTGTGTGATGGTTTTCCTCTTAGGGAGAATTGTGCCTAATGTCTCCAAGAGAGGACAAGTCAAAAGTGTCATATCATCACCCATAGTATGCCTCATTCGCATCATGCCATGATAGTAGATTGTACACTCTTGGAAAACATCAAACCCAATGACACCACCAAGAGGAGGACACATCACAAGAAAAAAGGAAAATCACGTCATGATTTTTTTTGCCAAAAGATGTCATCTATGTATGCCCCCACTTTAAATCGGTTTCTACATCATCACTATGAGAAATTTTACTTTAAAGTAGCCAGATTTTTTGATCCTAATACATGAGAGCTTTCCTTGGAAACCATATTCCAAGTCATATGTTTTCGAAGTAAGTTGCATCATGAAACAAAAAGGAAGGGTTCCCCCCACAAACACATAAGGATCTATGGATTTGGGGTCAGTATGTCTATGCTAAATTTTTTTCATAGAGCATGGAACTATCATCATTCCCCAAATACTCACAAAACTAGAAGAATAACACAAAGAGAGTGTAAACAAAGAAAAAAAACCTTTTGGGTCAACATGGAAGAGACATAAATGTGGGTGATCCCACAATATTGGTTTACAATTTTTGGCCAAACTGGACACTGAACTAGTTTTTTTTAACTAAATCTTCACTTTCGGGCACCTATACCAGATCAACCATGAAGAATTTGTGATGATGCAAACTAGTGATTTGTGAAATTTTGTCTATAGATTCTAAATATTGTTTTTAAAAAAATTTGAATCTAATTGCATTTTTTTTCCATCTTCTTCGAAAATTAGTTTTTATCAGTAAATAGTATTTTTAAGGAGTGATGCTCACCATATACAACATAAATTTTTCTTTTATGAAGGATAAACTTATAGATTTTTTGAATTTAGATTTTTAATTACGATATCTAACAAGTTCATTTGGTTTCATAGTGTTTTATTAAATATTTTTTCCTTAATCAAGTTTTGAAGTCAAACCAATTACAAGTTAGACATAGGTGAACCCTATACAACATAACTTTTTTGTATGTATTGAAATTCAATTTTTTTTTACTAGATCAAGATCATGAATACCTAGACGAACATATTTTTCAGAATTTTATTTTGATAATTTATTATTTTTCGACGTGTAGAATAGAGAGCTTGATTTTTAGTGAAAAACCTATGTTCAATCAAACTAAAAAAAAATACATAATAAAACCAAAAAATCTTAAAATTATATTCGGCGGATAGCTCGTTCTAAGAAATACCATCATCCAGATGGGTATGTGGATTCTCCTCCATTTTCATCCTCAACCCGAGCTTCGAAGGGAAATTTTTTGTAGAAATTTGGTGTAAGAGGGGGAGAAGTGGTAAAAATTGGGGTTCTCTCAAACCCCCCTTCGAATGAACCCCCCTTTACCTTTCAAATGAAGGGTGGTTCACTTGAACTGGGGTTTGAACGAACCCCCCTTTTTTCAAAATTTTCCTTTTTTCCAATTTGGGAAATATGCAAAATGTGGGACCCATCATTTAAGAGGGTTCACTCAAAGGGGGGTTCAAGTGAACCCATTTTGGGTTCACGCGGACCCTAAGTTCGTTCGAACCCCCAAAAACCCAAAATTTTCTTCATGGGGGAATTTTTTGCAATTTTCCTTCTTCAATGGAATTGTAAACCAGTTTTGTGGGATCGCCCATGTCTTGATGCCTTGCATCATACCCAAAAGGAAAACACAAGACAAATGAAAAAAAAAAAAGATATTTAAGAAAATATTTTGGGTCAACATGGAAGAGACCTAAATGACTTGATGCCTTGCATCATCCCAAAAAGGAAAACATAAGACTTGAATGAAAAATGATTATGACATAGAGAAGAATGAAGATACATATATAGGAATGCACAAAAGAAAGAAGAAAATCAAACAAAACGTCATGGGGGATCACATTATGCACATGCAATCACAAAGAGAAATGAAAATGCAAAATACTAGTAAGGCACATGTGAGTCAACCTAAAGTAGGTCCTCCACCTCCCCATCTTGGTCGGTGTAAACAAAAGGTGGGAAACTATCCAAAGAGACAACATTAATTGTTGAACTAGGATACACACCAAGTTCAACACTATTAGTAGGAGATTTTTCATCTAGGCTCATAGAAGAAGAAAATCATGTGTTCAACTCAACATGCACTTGTTCATCAATCTTTGCAATGTTAATATCATCATCTAAATTAATCACAATATGAGGTCAAAGAACAATTTCCATGAAATGTTTATGTTGTGGTGAGGGTTGATAGTCATCATGCATTGCTTCAAGTAGGTTTGGATTTTTATTTTCTATGTTATTGTTGTTTTCTTGAGGTTGCAATCTATGAGCAATAGCAAAATATCTACGTCTACGCTCTCTAGCACTTTGATTTCTTTTCTGCTTATTGTCGATTTTTTGTGTCTAAGAGTGGGTTTTTCAATCATAGGTTCCTTCTCTTCCTTGGAAGGAATAGAAGAAAAAATAGGAGGATGCTTAACCACTTTCTCTTTGACTTTGTAAACTTGTTTGACTCTAGGAGGGACAATGGGATTGTTTGTATTATCTTGTGGTCTCTTGTATGAAATTGCATGAGGTTTGTCTATAGGTTATTCTTTCATGTTTGAAAGTGTTTTTGGTTCAATCACTATCTCATCAAGGATAGTTGGTTTGGCCAATGGTTGAGGCATGTTGTGAAGGGATAGTTCTACTATTTTCTTTGCCTTAAATTTTTTATATGATTTGAAAAATAAATATTCATTTTCTATGATGCACAGTGAAAATGTCATTTCCAAATGGAAACTTTAGAAGTTTATGCACAACTGAAGGGACAACATTCATGGAGTGAAACCATGGATAGCCTAGCTTCAGATGAAATTGGTCTAATTGTGGGATGATGGAGCATGAGAATGTTAATGCTTTCAGCCCCTTTTAAAGGGAGATCTATCGAGCCTATCGTAGGGCAAGAAAATGCATTATGCATCTTGATCCATGCTTTTGGGTTATCATATGTTTCTCTATATAGATCATGCACATATAATAATTATTTTGTGATCAAATTCTCTCCATAGATGGGATCAATTAATATCCCATTAGTGGGCTTGTTATTGATTCAGAAAACTATGTAAAGAGGACTATCAGGTGCATGTTTAGGTATGTCACTTTGTGAGAAAGAAATATCAAGAGGTTGTCTATTCAAGCCCTTAAGAGGTTTAGCTTCGATAAATTTTATCACTTCATTTGTGGGATGTTGTTCAATGGTATTTGTATTGTCATCATTCATGTCAACATTCATCACATCAATATTTGTTTCACTAGCTTTGACAAATGAAATATTGTCCTTAGGCATGGGATCTGTAAATATTTTCAAATTTTGACTAGGAGGAGCTACAAACTTATTACCTTTATCATTCACACCTTCGAGTTGTAAATGATTAGAATCAATAAGGTCTTGCACAAGATGTTTAAGATTCTTACAGTATTTTTTACTATGTTCATTTGTTTGATGGCAAGGACAATAAGCATTTTTTTGAAAGCCTATAGGCAATGGTATACTAGGATCATGTTCTCTAATAAGAGGGAAGGTAAGCATGTTTTTGTTAATACGCTACAACATGATGTTTTGAAGGGTATTGGGTAAAGGGGTGAATTATTTGTCCCTCTCCCTGAAAGGAGTTGTCATTTTTATAGGAGCCACTTTATTATTGTTTTTTTGACTTTTCTGAGGAGGATTTAAGTGTAAAAATACCTTATTTTGTTTTTTGAAAGGTTTATAGTTGTTTTGAGTCATGGATTCAGATTTTTCAAGGTGACTAGGGGGATTTTTTACATCATAGATGCTAGTCATGTTTTAATGGTCATGAAGGGTTGTACATAACTATGTGAAGGATGGAAACCTCAAAGTTTCAAGTTTTCTTTGGAGTTTATCTTGTAAGTTGGAAATGAACATTCATTGAAGGTCAACATCAGGAATCTTAATGTTCACTTAAGAATAAAGTGTTTGATATCTTCCTATAAAATCAATCACTTTTTCATCCTCTTTTTTCTTTCATGTCATTAAATCAACAAGGGTCATCTTGGGACCCATGTAAATATGGAAGTGGTTGTAAAAGGCATCAATGAATTCATTGAATGAACAAATTGAATTGTTTAGTAAAGATGAAAACCACTCTAGAGTAGTATCCTTCAAAGATCTAGGGAATAGCTTAGCCAACATTTTATCCTCAAAGATAAAATCACTACACAAGGTTGTGAAGGCAGAAACATGGCTTACAAGATTTCCTATCACACCATATTTCCCAAAGCAAGGGGCCTCTATACCTTGTGGCATTTTTTCTCTTAATATGTTGAGGGAAAATGGTGTAGACTTGATGTATTGAAAAGGTTGACCATTATTGTTCTATTGTAATGTTGCCACTTGTTGTTGAAGGGATGTCATGGTTTGCAAAAGTGATTTAATGAGAGGGTCATTTTGGTTATAAGGTTGAGGAGAATGAGGTGGTGTAGTGTATGTATGCAGAGGGATAGTAAATTGTAGGTTATTGAAGGTGTATTATTGAGGTATTATTGTGTTTGAATTTTCTATAGGAATACCTATGGAAGTGTATACGGTGCTAGTAGGTATGAACTTATTGTGGTTGGTTGAATGGTAGTTGTGGGTTGAAATTTTGTTGTAGATTGGAATGTTTTGTAGGTTGTAATATTGTTGTAGGTTGCGTACTAGTGTATGTAGGAATGGATATTGGTATTGTGGAGGATGGGATTGGAATTCCACCTTGGCTTTGAATAGATCCCAAATATTGAGTGAAATTTGTAATGGTAGGGATGGTATTGGTAATATTAAATAAATTAGTTGTAGGAGGTGAAGTCATGGGTAATGAAGTATGAAAACTATAAGCCATGGAGATTTCTCAACACTATTAGAAAGAGAGTTAGGAAACCCAAGATCCACGATGAGTGAGATATCATGAGATGACATGAGCCTTGAACTACATCTTATAATAGTATTGTGAATATGACACCAAGTTGTAAATTTCATATAAGCTTTACAACCCCCTAGTGTGAAAACCCTAGAATAGAAAAGGGGCAATGCAATAACCTAGAATGAAATGCAACTTTTAGATTCTAAGCAATATAAATTACTAATTGCACAATGCAATAAGATGAAAAATGAAATGTTTGATGCAATTTTGAACTTTTAACAATGCACTAAAATGAAGCAATTTAAGTTAAATGCAATGAAATTGATGAAAAAATAAATCAAGAAACTGAAATTGAAAGGTAACAGCACCAAATAGAAGCTAAAATTGAGATTTTAATGTCTTGAAAATGTAGAGCAATAGCTAGCAGGGACTCATTCGATAGTAAGGGTGAATGGATCATGGTTAGATGTTTTTGAGGATTTTTTATGGAATTCAGAGTGAATTTTGATGCTTTTTCAATTGCAAAAGGTTTCTTATCAAACCTGATGAGGGACGTAGTCACCAGTAAAGGTGAATGGGTCTTGGTTAGGTATTTTTAAATCATTTTTTACTAACTTTCAATCTCTCAGTTATATCTTTCAGTTCCAAGTTTGAGATAGTGAATTTTAGCTTTAGATTTTCCGAAAAATTAAAGTAAAAATGCAATGAAAAGGTGAAATGCAAGGCCTAATTTGAAATACATTTTTTTTAATTTTCAAATGCAATTGTATGATATCTAAAGGAGATGCAAAATAACTGATTTTTTTTGTATTTTGCAGATTTAAGAAGTGCGAAACAATGCAAATCTAAACCCTATATGAGATGTAAGATTTCAATGCAAAATAAGTAACCCTAAATGAGATCTTAATTCAATGCAAGATCTAACTTAAGATGCAATGAGAGACTCTATAAATTAAAAAAATCAATGTTGAATGAGTCGGGTTCACCAGAGATGTTTAGGTAAAAAATAGGGTAGACCCAAATTCATGAACAAGAGGATGTAACACTTATTTTTCTATGGCCCTAAACACTCAAATTATGTAAAATAAGATGCCAATAATAATCATAAATGCAGCCTAAATATTATAGCAACTATGGGGGATGTTTTTAGAGCATAAAAAATTGTGTACTTGACTAGAAAGTTGTTTTTGAGCTATAGAGGACTCATTCACCTTGAGTGGTGAATGGGTCCTTTTAGGGTTTCAGAAAATTGATTTCAGGATCTTGTTCCTTGATGTCTACACTCTTCAATTCACTGTTATCATCTTCTAGAAGTTTGTATGCAATTTTGTAGAGCTATTTATGTGATTTTGCACTTTGAATGACAACTTTTGCAACTTTGTAACTTTGACAATCATGCACCAAATCTTTCTCAATTTCATCTTCAACCTATAAATATGAAATCATATACTCAAGGGGAGAAAAAAATGTTGTTTGTTAGTGAATGAGGGTTTTCCTCAGTAAAACCCCTTGTAGGTAATCAAACCAAGTGTTGAAATGAAGCATGAAACATGAAATGTGTAAATGATATCACCTTGGATGATGTCTTGAGAAATAATTTTTCATTCCAACATGTAGTGGCCATGAAGAATGTAGATATTAGATGTTAAATGATTCTTGTAAATAGATCCCCAATGCACCATTAGCTATCTTAGCTCAACCACATGCATGAATGCATTAAACACATGACATGATGATATAATTTTCAATTGTTGCAATTAACTCTTGAAATATACCTTGATATTCCTTATGAATTATCTTGTAACACTCTATAATGCTTGGGTATGTGCAGGATCATCATGGAAAAAATAGGCCCTTAAGTGGTAATGAAAATTGAGAAAATCAGAGTTAGGCAACTTGACATAAAAATTTGAATAAGTTATCTATATTATTTCAAAAATATCTAAGAATAGAATCTATGGAAAATTGAATGTAGTTTATGTCTAACCACCCTAACCATAATAAAATGATATATTTTTTTTAAAGATTTTAGATATAAGTAGAGGACTCATGTCCAGATGTGATGCATATTTTTTTGTAATTTTTTTCAAATAAATAATTAATTATGAATTTTTTATTACAACTTTTAAAAAATATAAAATCTCGTTTGTCTGACCACCTTAACTTGGTAAAAAATTCATGAAATTCTTTTTTTTTTAATCCTATAGTATGCCAAGCATAGAATGTGACACATTTTTTGGATAAAAAAAATGTGATACTGTTTGAAAGTTATATATGTTTTTCTATTAGACTATCAATCGGGACTTTAGTCGTAATTCTAATAAAAAATAAATAATAATAATTTATTATATTCTAAGTAAAATATAATTTATATTGGGAGAAAGCTGAGAAGGTCCTTTACAAACCCTTTTTGTTTCATCAATTTTGGGTAACATAAAAGTCGTCAGCCACATGGGCGATGTCTGGAAAAGCAAGGTAAGTTGTTAAACAGGTTTTACGTGTTAACTTTATAGGATTGGCAGGTCCGAACCAAATCCCGAGCCTAATACCGAGCCTAATCCCTAGGCATTCAATTTTGTGTCAGCATATCGGATATCTGATTTGAATTCGATATATGAAATGTTTTAGATATGAGTTTTAAAAAAATTATACAATATTTAATATATGATTTAAAAATGCAATAAAGTTTATAATTTAATATATATAATATACAATAAAGTTTATAATGTAATATATTTAATATACAATTTATGATAATCTCTTACTGAATTATGTAGTTAATATATAATATTTTTTTAAATGTATAATATTTAAATATTATTTAAATATTTTAGTTAATTTATAAATATCTAAATATATCTATATATATTACCAATATATAAAATATTTAAATATTATCTATTTCCCTCTCTCACTCAATCACTCTTATCTCTCTCTCTCTCTCTCTCTCTCTCTCTCTCTCTCTCTCTCTCTCTCTCTCTCTCCATCTCACTCTCTCACTCTCCTTCTCACACTCTCACTTTCCCCTCTCCCCCTTCCTCTCACTCTCTCCCTCTCTCCCTCTCCCTCCCCCTCTCTCCCCCTATCCCTCCCTCTCTCCCTCCCACTCTCCCTCCTTCTATTTCTCCCTCTCTCTCTCAACTCTAAACCCTCTCTCCCTCTCCCACCCCCCGTCTCACTCTCTCTCCCTCCCACTCTCCCTCTCCCTCTCTCTCCCTATCCCTCCCTCTCTCCCTCCCTCTATCTCTCCCTCCCACTCTCCCTCTCCGTCTCTCAATG